>CAUDMG010000183.1:0-20000 GCA_958450375.1 Homarus gammarus | reverse complement strand
ATGAAGGCCAACAGCAACTAAACCAAGGCACTTCAACAAAGATGATCAAGATTTCACCCAGAAAGAAACCTCCCGGCTGCTCTCAGAAGACATCATTGAACCAAGCTTATCACCCTGGCGTGTTCAGGTTGTAATTGTTAAATATCCTCTTCAGCTTCACAAGGAGAGACTGTGCGTTGACTATACTCGGACCATTAATCAGTACACTGAGCTAGATGCTTCGCCATTACCTCGCATCAATGTTATTGTTAATGACCTTGCTACTTACAAGGCGTTTTCTACCTTTGACCTGAAGAATGCCTATTGCCACTGAAAGAGTCTGACAGGATGTATACTGTGTTTGAGGTAAAGGGAAGACTGTGCCAGTTTTGTCGGATCCCATTTGGAGTGACAAACAGTGTTGCTGCATTCCAACGAGAAATGGACAAACTAGCTGCTGAAGAAAGCTTGAAGACACCTTACCTTAACTTGATAACATAACCATAACAGACCACGACCAAAAACAACATGATGATGATCTCTTAAAGCTCTCTGACGTTGTGAACTGTCGAAATTTAACTTTAAATGAATCCAAGTCCATAAGATCTGTGAAAACAATCAATATTCTTGGCTACTGGGATGGGAACGGCACCATCACCCACAGCCCTTCCCCCATTTTTTTATATTAAATCCCAAAAACCGTCAACCCAGACACCCAGCACCAAGGGAGGTTTACCAGCTTGACATTTATCCCCAGGACGTGGAGAGGCTGGGGTGGGGGAGGGGTAGGGGCTGGGGGAGGGGGGGTTGGGGGGCTGGGGGAGGAGGGTTGGGGGCTGGGGGGAGGAGGGGTTGGGGGAGGGGGGTTGGGGGGCTGGGGGGAGGAGGGGTTGGGGGATGGGGGAAGGGGGGTTGGGGGGAGGGGGGGAGGGGGGAGGGGGTTGTCGGCGGTCGCTACCCTAAAAGATTATTACTGTACTTTCATTTAATACCAGAAATGGAATATGATGAGCGTGAGATGGTGGTAGCGAGGATCTTGTGTGTGTGTGTGTGTGTGTGTGTGTGTGTGTGTGTGTATGATAGCGTTTTTAATAAGATCTGGCAAGTTATTACTGACGTGCCGCTGAATGCGTGTTGTAGTTGTTGTTGTTATTGGCTGTGGTTGTTCGTGTTCATTATTATTATTATTGTTGTTATTTTTTTGGCATTGCTGTTATCATCGTTGTTGTTGTTGTTGTTGTTGTTGTTGGTTGTGGTGATGGTGGTGGAGGTGTAGTTGGTGAAATAAGCACCAATAACGTATACAACCTGGAAACACACAAGAGTACCTCGATACAACCCTGATATAAACACGGTCGTTAACCTTCCCTTAGTGTATCTTTACGTCCACAATATAACCCGGAACGTCAGGTCGAAACTCTCATTAAAGTAACATCCGGGTTGTGGAGAGAGAGAGAGAGAGAGAGAGAGAGAGAGAGAGAGAGAGAGAGAGAGAGAGAGAGAGAGAGAGAGAGAGTCCGGTCTCTCAGATGTTAAAAATAAAATCACACACACACACACACACGCACACACACACACACACACACACACACACACACACACACGCACACACACACACACACACACGAGGAAAAATAGAAGAAAATCCCTTTTGTGTGGCAGGTGAAAGAATGGGTTTGTGTGACGGTGAGGTGAGGGAGGTTATGTGATGGAGGCGGTCTTGTGTGAGGAAAGGGAAGGAAGAGGGGAGAGAAATAAAGAGGGGGAGAAGAGGAAAGAGGGAAGAGGGGAGAGGAGACACAGGAAAGAATAGTGGAGAAGGGGAGGGAGAAAAAAAGGGGAAAGAAAGGGGAAGAGGTGAGAAGAGGAAAGGAAGGGAGAAAGAGGGAAGGAAAAGGGAAGGAAGTGGGGAAAAGAAGAGAAAAAGGAAAAGAGAGGGAAGGAAGAAAGAAGGGTAAGATACACCACCACTCTCTCGACACACACACACACACACACACACACACACACACACACACACACACACAAGGGGCTGGGCAGCTCACCAATACAGTAGTAACTCGGCCACACAACCTCACTGGACAATAATCCCATCGGACAAAAATACCACCGGACAGAAATGCTACCGGACAATTTCCTATAAAAGAGAATAATTTAAATTTTGGATCATTACTGAAACACAAATGAGAAAGACCGATAAACAAACACACTCAAAAAGACCCAGACAGTCACACAAACACACTCAAAAAGACACAAACACAGACAAACAAACAAACAGATACACACACACTAATTCAAAGTTAACATTAGTACCAGATCAAAGTCACACCATAAATAATAAAAATTTTTAAACATACAATAATTAGGCCAATGAGCGGCTGTATCTCTCCACCCCTCGTATGACGGCATAGCTGGACGCCCACCTCCCCTCTTATGACGTCACTATACCTTTTACAGGACACGTCACCCACCCACCCACCCACCCACCCATGACATCTCTCTTAAGTGAAAAATCTATGGTAATTTTTTCGTTTCCCTCTCTCTCTCTCTCTCTCTCTCTCTCTCTCTCTCTCTCTCTCTCTCTCTTTCCTAATTCCCCACATCATCATTATTCTTCCATTTATCGCATTTTTCTTCTTCTCACTCGTTTTATCATCATCATCAGCGTTCACATTACATAAATTTATCTCGCGTTCATTTTCCTTCTTAAAACCGCTAGTTCAATATTCAGCGTTTTCTTGTTCCCTTTCCTTGTTCACTTGTTCAACATCGGCTTTTTTCCTCAAAGATATTGTTCACTGTTAGCAATTATTTTCCTTACGTATTGTTGCGTTCAAAATGGGAGTTCTTTATCGTTCAATATGGGTGTTCTTTATCGTTCAATATGGGTGTTCTTTATCGTTCAATATGGGTGTTCTTTATCGTTCAAAATGGGTGTTCTTTATCGTTCAATATGGGTGTTCTTTATCGTTCAATATGGGAGTTCTTTATCGTTCAAAATGGGAGTTCTTTATCGTTCAATATGGGTGTTCTTTATCGTTCAATATCGCTGATGTATTTTTTATTTCTTTTCGATATTATGCTTCACATTTTTTCATATCTGTTCACTTGTTCACTCCGGCGTTCACTTTACTTTATAGTCACCTGTTCATTTATTCAATACTGACGTTCAGTTTCCTTTAATAACACTTGTTGAATACTGGCATTAAATGTTCTCTTAATTTTTGTTCACTTGTTCAATACTGGCGTTCAATTTTCTCTCTTAACACTTGTTCAATACCGGCGTTCACTTATTCAACATTAGCATTCAGTTTCTCTAGCGGCGTTCACTTTTTTTAATACAGTCACTTTTTCTCGAGGCGTCCACTTTCATAGCATACGTTCACTTTCTCGAGGCGTCCACTTTCTCCAGAGGCGTTCATTTTCTCGAGGCGTCCACTTTCTCCAGAGACGTTCATTTTCTCGAGGCGTCCACTTTCTCCAGAGACGTTCACTTTCTTTATACACACTTACTTTCTCCAGACGCGTTCACTTTCTCCAGACCCGTTCGCTCATTCAAACACCAGCGTTCACATTCTGAGCGGCGTTCACTAATCGTACCCAAGGAGCGAGATTGTTGGAGCAAGCTTTCTAAAAATAGCTCAAGATTCCCGTGAAAGCTGTCAACTTTACTTTCTTTTCTCCCACTTTCTCTCGGGGATTCATCTCTTTTCGCTTTCTCTTGTACCTTTGGGTCTTAATTGCTGTCTGTCTGTTTTTTTTTTTTTGTGTTTGTTTGTGTGTGTGTGTGTGTGTGTGTGTGTGTGTGTAAATAATAATAATAATAATAATAATTAACGGTTTATTGAAAGAGCTTGGCAGCCAGAAGGCTGAAAATATACAGTTACATATTTGGGGAGTGGGTTACGAATTACAAATAATATACAAGTAACATAAGTGACACAAAAAGGACATATAATAACTTAGATGGGGAAAAGCTCAAACTACAGTTCAATTCAACATAGTGACAGTGTTACAGTATTACAAGTTATTGATAATTTTTACAATGGTTGGGACTGGGCTGTTCTTATAGCGATCAGTTCGTGCACGTATGGGCTGGATGCGGTTGTGGTGTCGAACAGCAATTCTCGGACAAGGGACCTCGGGTGGTAGCAGGAGCCGGTGTCGGGGATGGTGTAGAAGCTTCTTACCAAATTTGCAGATGAGGTCGTGGTGATGGTCAGTGAGAGTCGAAAGGGTCAGTGTGTTGAGCGCTTCTTGATATGTGGAGTAGGAGGAGGAGAGAATAATCTTGCATGCCCTCTTTTGCACTTTTTCTAGGTGTTTACGTTGTGTGGCATTTAGGGAGGAAGACCAGGTGGGGGAGGCATAGGTGAGCTTGGGAAGTATGAATGTTGTGTAAACACTGAGGAGCTCGTGTGCAGGAACTCCGAGGGACTTGAGTCGGCGGAGGAGGTGGAGACGGAAACTGGAGGATTTGACAACTTCATTGACGTGTGGTTTCCAATTTAGTTTGTTGTCTATGGTGACGCCGAGGAGCTTCGTGGAATCTACGACCTGGAGTGTGTTCGGACCTAGAGTAATGGAAGGAGGTGGGACAATGTCGGAGGAGAGGTTGATGTGCATAACCATGGTCTTGGTATGGTTGATGGTGACATGGTTGTTGGTAGCCCAGTTTTGGAGACTGTTCAATAAATCCTGAAGGGCGGTATAGTTGGGAGCAGAATTGTTGACGCTGATCCCAATGGTGGAGTCGTCGACATATTTCCAGCGAGCAGGGGTTTCTCTTAGGGCATCATTGATGAGCATAAGGAAGCAGAGTGGTCCCATCTTGGTGCCTTGGGGGACGCCACAGGTGAGTGACTGAAAGGTGGAGACAGCCCCTCGGAAGCGTACAGCTTGGCGTCGGTCACTGAGGAAGTCTGTAAGCCATGGTATGAGGCTTCTTCGAAGCCCGAGGTCAATAGCTTTGTTGATGATTATATTGTGGTCGACTAGGTCGAACGCTTTAGTGAAATCAATGAAGGCGACAGCTACAGACGTTTTTCGTTTCTCGAGATGGCGGTATATGTAATCGAGAAAGCTGACAAGACAGTGAGTGGTGGAGGAAGTTTTCATGTTGCCAAATTGCTGAGGGTCTACGACTCCTGCAATATCAGCATAAGCCCAGTCGAACACAAAACTTTCACAGATTAGGCTGGGTATTGGGGTGATTGCAATAGGTCGTAGCTGATTTAAGGATTGTGGGCTGGTTGACTTGGGCACTGGTGATACATAAGAGGTCTTCCAGTCAGCTGGGCATCTGGCTTGACTGAGAGAAGCATTGATGATGGAGCAGAGGGGTTTAGCAAGCTCCGGGGAGAACTCCTTGAAGAGTTTCATTGGTAAGTCAATGGGGGTGGTAGAGCGTTTTAATTTTAGTTTGTCCAGGCGTTTTGCTACGTCAAATTCTTCTACTAAGTCAGTGGGAAGGGAGGCTGGTAGGTAAGCAGGGAGAGTGGTTGTGTCAAGCCGTGGGAGCGTCTGGCATATAGTAGCGAAATGGTTATTTGTTTGCTCAGCTGCGTCAACACTAGTGAGATGGCTAAGGAAGGGGAGGGGGTGTGTCTTATTGTTTAGTCCACAGAGTTCTTTAAGCTTACCATACCATTGACTGATGTTGGTCTGTTTCAGGTGTTGTAATTTGGTTGGGTAGTGGGACTTCTTTGCAGTGCGTATTTCGCGGATGACTCGGTTGCGAAGGGACCTGTAGCGGATGTGGTCATTGAGATGAAAGGCTCTGTCTCTCTGTTGCATAAGTCTTTTGATCCGAGGTGTGATCCAGGGCAAGTCAGCTGGGTGAGATCTGACGGACTTCTCGGGGAAGAAGTGGTGGTGAGCTTGCGTGGTGGTGTTGGTATAATTTATCCATTTGGTTTCCACGTCATCCACGCTAAGTACTTCAGTCCAGGGATGGTGAACTATCCACTGCCCGAAGAGGCGCACTGCAGAGTCAGTAATCGGCCTGTAGGTCTTGATGTAGGGTCTCTGTACTTGAGTGGGAGTGGCAGCTGGGGACCAGAGCACTGATAAGTGTGTGCTACACCCGATAGGAGGCATTGGTTGAGGTGGTTGGTACTGGTCCGCTAAGTCAGTTAAGATAAGGTCCAGGGTATTTTGACCGTGTGTGGGGAAGGTCACAACTTGTGATAGTGATAGCTGGTCCTGGATATCAGTGGTGTCAATTTCATTTAAATCCCCACATAATATTAACTTGGCACATGGGTACCTAACTCTGAGGTGGTGATGAGATGATTGATAAGAGTGTCTCTGGTGGGTGATCGAGGCGGATGGTATGCCACACAGATTATAATGGAAGCAGTGTTGCGTGGGTGGGCTCTTAGCACGACACGTACCCATAATGCTTCCACATCTGCTGGGACTTGAACATCCAGGCGTGACGGGCGTAGGTCATCTTGACAGAAGAGGGCAACGCCCCCTCCGCGTCTTTGTGAACGAAGGTGATGAAAGAGTTGATATCCCTCAATATGACACGTGTGTGTGTGTGTGTGTTCATTGGTCTTTTCTTTGCTTTATATTGATTCTCTCTCTCTCTCTTTTACACACACACACACACACACTACACACATATGTACACACACAATAATTTATTCACTTCAGAGGTGAGGCAACAATCTTAGTTCTGACTCTGTACCCAACTGAGAGAGAGAGAGAGAGAGAGAGAGAGAGAGAGAGAGAGAGAGAGAGAGAGAGAGAGAGAGATGAAATTGTATACCAAAATGGTGAGGAAATTATATAACAGCTGTAGCGATAATTATACAACTTTTCGTAATTATCAGAAATAAATGAAAATAATCGAATTGAAAGTATAAAATAAAATTAAATAAAAAAAACAATTAGAAACTACATAAAAAATATATATATAAAATTAAAAATATAAATTAAATAAATTCAACGAAATAAAAAAAGCCGTCAAATGCAACTTAACAATATAATCAACATAAATAAATAAGTACATAAACAAACAAAAACAAACAAACACAGTGATAAAAAAATTCAACAAAATCACAAAACACACAAAAAAAAAAACTACAAAAAACTACAAAAAACTACAAAAAACTAGAGGACTAAAAATAAAATCACACCAATTACCTCAATAACAACATAAGGGGGGGGGGGAACTAATAAAATAAAACAGGTGTTATTATTCATTACAGGAGGTGGCATAACGCGGCACACCTGTAATTACCTGAAGAGTTATGACACCCTTGGTCACGGTGGCGGTACAAACCCCATGTGTTAACCTCATTACTAGTTGTGAGAGGATAGATAGATAGATACATAGATAGATAGATCAGTTTTACGTGAAGTATCTAGAGTGTGGTAACCCCTTGACCAATCACCAATGAGAATCACGCAGGTAAATAAACATCCCAACCAATCACCTCACAGAATTCCCCTTCATTCCCAGGTAAATATCACCCCTTGACCAATCACCAGTGAGAAATATCCAGGTAGACACAATACTCACACCTGTAATTAAATAACCTTTCAAAAACACGCCAAGAAGCCAATAATTACCTGGCATAATGGTCTAACATCGCCATAATAATAATAATAACACCTGTGATTAATTAGCCCCCCCCCCCCCCCCGTTAATATGCCCAGGTAAAGCAACCAACAATAATACTTAAAAAAAATAGGGTGGAGGGGAAGGAAGGTGGAAGGGGGGAGGGGGGGGAAGGGGGGAGGGGTAGAAGGGGGGAGGGGTGGAAGGGGGGAGGGGTGGAAGGGTGGAAGGAGGAAGGGGGAGGGGTGGAAGGGTGGAAGGAGGAAGGGGGAGGGGTGGAAGGGTGGAAGGAGGAAGGGGGAGGGGGAGGGGAGTCAGATTACAACAGGTAAGTCATTATTTTGGTCACGAAGGTCTGGGTTACAGTCGCTTGTTGGAGCTGACAGTTAGGGAGTTACTTGTGGGGGCTGACAGTCAGGGTATCACTTGTTGGGGCTGACAGTTAGGGAGTCGCTTGTGGGGGCTGACAGTCAGACATTCGCTGTTGATAGAGATAAAACCCAGACTCACTCGATACTGACCATCACGAGAACACCATCACGAGAACGTCACTTGAGACAAGAAAGCTGAGTGAACGTTCGTTTGGCGTTCAATAAACAGCCACTTGGGTTAACAGGGAACGACATCAGGCGATGTTGACCGCTCGCCGAGGCACTGGTACACTTCTGAAGTTCTATATAAAGACACGAATCTCACAAGACACAAGGACGGTAAACAATGCAGAACTATAAACACCACAACTATTATAAACGTCAGGAAGTGTTGGATCCCATAAACAAAAGACTCTTGAATAATCTCTCGCATGACTTTTACAGCTTCTACTGAAAATTAATAAAATATTTCATGTTGCTGTATTTATAGATTATTTGTATTATTTTACTATCACTTTATGAAGCTTAGTTCGCTTTTGGTGGAAGGAAATGCCCCAAGAATCGTCAGCAATAAAGAAACTAGACATTGATTGTTTTTATCTTCTCTGTGGTCGTCGTCCTCCATACATCAAACAAAAGACCATCATTATAGACGACTACAAAGGATTAGATCCCTCATGAAAGTCTGGTTTTAAAAATGTCATTAAGTAATTAAACACGCTAAAGAGTCGCTATAGACGTAATAAACTAAACTATAGACGCCACAAATGGGTTGTAACCTGAAAACAAAGGGACACTATAGACGCCATAAAAAAAAAAACATTGAATCCTACATGAGTCTGGAGCTTATAGACGACACACTCACACACAAAAATATCATCGGTGGACGGCAATAACAAGGGATCAGAACCTATTTTTCCCAGCTGGTTCACTGAACAACAAGAGAATCAGAAACTTGTTGACGAAAATTCCCAATACTACTAAGTTTACGATGACAGTGTGTCCCCCGCCAACGATGACACTTGTGGTCAGAAGAGCATCACGGAGGAAGAGGAGGAGGTAGAGGAGAGGCGGGAGAGGAGGAGGAGGGAGAGGAGGAGGAGGAGGGAGGGAGAGGAGGAGGTAGAGGAGGCGGGAGAGGAGGAGGAGGAGGAGTTGCATCAGTCGTCACTCAACAAGCAATTCGTCACTGAGAAGGGGAGAGGGACGGGAGAGGGGGAGGGTAGATGTAGGGGTTAAAGAGAGATGGGAGGGTGATGGGGGAGAGAGGTGGAGGGAAGAGCAAGGAGGAGAGGAAGGACACACCGCTGTTGTAACCTTGACCTTTGACCCAGCAAGGTATGTAGAATAAACGACAAGGGAAGAGAGAGAAGGAAAAGGGGAGAGGGGAGTGAGGAGAGAGTGACCAAGAGAGTGAAAAGTCTTGAAGCCTCTCTCTCCTGTACCTGTCTAGCGAGGGACACACACACACACACACACACACACACACACACACACACACACACACACACACACATTAAAAAAATCAATAAAACATAAGAAAAAATAATAATGAATTTATATACATACATGAGGCTAAACCCTTCGCCAGGCTAAACCCTTCGCCAGGGTAAACCCTTCGCCAGGGTAAACCCTTCGCCAGGCTAAACCCTTCGCCAGGCTAAACCCTTCGCCAGGCTAAACCCTTCGCCAGCCTAATCCCTTCGCCAGGCTAAACCCTTCGCCAGGCTAATACCTTCGCTGGTCCGGGAATGACGTGAGCCCTGATACATATTCCTCTCTGCAGTAATGGAACTTGCTTGTAAAAAGTGAACGACCACTAACATGACTTAAAAAAGGAGAGAGAGAGAGAGAGAGAGAGAGAGAGAGAGAGAGAGAGAGAGAGAGAGAGAGAGAGAGAGAGGACGAATAATGAATAATTATAATATTGTAAACCAGAGTATCTCTCCTCTCTCTCTCTCTCTCTCTCTCTCTCTCTCTCTCTCTCTCTCTCACCATAAGAGACTTGGGTGAGGAGTAAGTGTCTCTCCAGTGAGGTGAGGCGAGATAAAACGTCCCAACTTTCCTCATTATCATCTACACGTCACAAGAGGGGGTGAGGGGGGTGAGGGAGTGAGGGGGGTGGGGGAGTGAGGAGGGTGAGGGGGTGAGGGAGTGAGGAGGGTGGGGGAGTGAGGGGGGTGAGGGAGTGAGGAGGGTGAAGGAGTGAGGGGGGTGAGGGAGTGAGGAGGGTGAGGGAGTGAGGGGGGTGAGGAGGGTGAAGGAGTGAGGGGGGTGAGGGGGGTGAGGGAGTGAGGAGGGTGAGGGAGTGAGGGGGTGAGGGGGTGAGGGAGTGAGGAGGGTGAGGGAGTGAGGGGGGTGAGCGGGGTGAGGGAGTGAGGAGGGTGAGGGAGTGAGGAAGTGAGGAGGGTGAGGGAGTGAGGGGGGGTGAGGGAGTGAGGAGGGTGAGGGGGTGAGGGGGTGCGGGAGTGAGGAGGGTGAGGGAGTGAGGAGGGTGAGGGAGTGAGGGGGTGAGGGAGTGAGGGAGGGATGGAGAGAATGGCAGTGCAGTTGAGAGCAGGTGGGATTTAATAACATCTTCTACATAAACCGGAATTAATATTACCCAAACCACAACATCGAGTATCTCCCGGGTTTAACGACCGTCCAACAAACCGGAACTAACGTAAACCAGGAGTGAATGTTAGGCTAAATTCCGGCTTGTATACCGGTGACTCTCCTTTAAGCGTGGATATCTGACAATAAAAAAGATTTAAAAGCTAAATTCCGGGTTATGAAATGAGGAATTACACCCACCAATAAAAGCCTTCTGTATCTAAAACTCCGGGTTATGAACTGTCGAGTAATACATAAACACCAAGGATTCCATGATTTAAAATTCCAGGTTACGTACCAAGCGATTCACCTAAATAAAAAGCTTACAGCAAAATCAGGGTTATGCACAGGTGAATAACCCCATAAAAGACAACAGTAACTTCCGGGTTATGAACTAGTGTAGGACCCCGCGCTTCGCTTACAAGAACACTGCCAGATTACAGGAGATTAAGTCACTGCTCAACTCAGTCATTGAATTCAGAAACGAACGATTTTCAATACTGTGTGTGTGTGGGGGGGGGGGGGGGGAGGGCAAGACTGACCCGTAAATAGTGGTGTATGAGCGAGAGAGAGAGAGAGAGAGAATTATAAACAACGTAATTAACTTTGCAAACTACCTGAACATTTCTAATCAACGGTACAAACAATATCACAAACAACTTGACAAAATGGATAAGAAAAAAATCACTCTAATCCACAAAACAACAAACATTACAGACAACTTTATGCAAACAATCCACTAACCCCCCCCCCTCCCGTCCTTTTAAAATATGTATAAACAATGACTACAAACAACTCTATAAAGCTTGGAATGCAAACAACTAATGAACAGTGGAAAAAATAAATACAGCAAAGACCCCACATAAACAAAACAAACAAACAAACATCCGTCTAAAAACAAACACCGCAAACATCTTTATGGAGGGTGTAAACAAGGATACCCCCCCCTCCTTAGCCCGAGAGGTTCAAACTAACTCTTAAAAAGTTTTGGTGAAGAAAAGTCGAGTAGAGAATCTTGCTGTTACCGGAGCATTAAGTGTTGACTGGGGCATAAAGTGTTGACTGGGGCATAAAGTGTTGAATAGGACATGAATAGTTGAATGGGGGCATAAAGTGTTGAATGGGGTATAGTGTTGACTTGGGCATAAAGTGATAATGGGGCATAAAGTGATAATGGGGCATAAAGTGTTGAATGGGACAAAGTGTTGAATGGGGCATAAAGTGTTGAATAGGGTATAAAGTGTTGACTGGTGCATAAAGTGATGAATGGGGCACAAAGTGTTGACTGGGGCATAAAGTGTTAAGTGAGGTATAAAGTGTTAAGTGAGGCATAAAGTGTTAAGTGAGGCATAAAGTGTTAACTGGGGCATAAAGTGTTAAGTGAGGCATAAACTGTTAAGTGAGACAAAGTATTAAGTGAGGCATAAAGAGTTAAGTGAGAAATAAAGTGTTAAGTGAGGCATAAAGTTTTAAGTGAGGCATAAAGTGTTAAGTGAGGCATAAAGTGTTGACTGGGGCATAAAGTGTTAAGTGAGGCATAAAGTGTTAATTGAGGCATAAAGTGTTAACAGGTGAGATGTTAACTGTAGCGTATATAGTCAGGAATTCCTACCCAGTATTTCCCTTAGTGAGAGATTCTTCCTCAGTCGCATATGAGAAATGTCTCTCTCTAACACGTGAGAAATGTTTCTTACCCCTCCCTCCGCTCCCTCCCACTCTCTCCCTCCCTCCCCTGTCATTCTCTCCCTTCCTCCCTCCTCTGTCACTCTCTCCCTTCCTCCCTCAGTTACCCCTCACTCTCTCCCCTCCTTCCCTCCGTTCCCTCCCACACTCTTTCTCCCTCCCTCTCACTCTCCCTCCATCTTCCTTCCATCATATCTCTCCTCCCTCTCCTCTCCTCCCTCTCACCCCCTCTCCTCCCTCTCACCCCCTCCCTCTCCTCTCCTCCCTCTCACCCCCCTCCCTCTCACCCCCTCTCTCCCCCTCCCGTGGAAAGGGTTGCCAGTTTGGACCAGAAGACAATTATCGGTAAAGCCATAAACGGTCCAGCTCACCCGAGATGAATTAAATAGACCACGTTTTTCTCCCAAGGTCCCGTGTGTGTGTGTGTGTGTGTGTGTGTGTGTGTGTGTGTGTTGTGCTTAAGTTACTACAAATAAAACATCACACAAAACACCCTAATAAAACATCCACTCACTAAACACACATAAAGAAACAAACACCAAGAGCCACCGACCACCAAACAAACACCACGGTCCTTACCCATAAACAAAACACAATAAAACAGGATTAAAACAAACACCTCCATCGCATGCCATCTTCCCGAGAGAGAGAGAGAGAGAGAGAGAGAGAGAGAGAGAGAGAGAGAGAGAGAGAGAGAGAGAGAGAGAGATTTTAGCTTCTCGAGGGTGACACCGCTACCATCTGGAGGCCAGCTGTTGGGTACTTAAAAGCCTCTACACCAGCTGGAATAATATCAAAGACCATCTGTGAGGCCTCAAAACCCACACGTATGTACACTTCCCTCTCAACCAGTTGGGAGAACAATAGACAAAAATAGAGATTTCCTTGAACCAGCTGTGAACCCCAAGAAACAAACTTTTCAAGTCCCTAAACCATCTGTAAGTCACATAACCAGCTGCCACACCAACCTGACCACCTCACCCGTATATAAGTCACAGGGTCTAGTTGGAAGTCTCCACCCATCCACCCACCCACCCCTCTCGGAACCATCTGGGGACCCGTGCAGTGTGGACCAGCTGACCCGGACCTTGAGAGAAACAGAGTGGTCCTGACAGAGTGTTGGCAGAGTGTTTGTTCTGCTGCCCAGCTGGTATCTCTCTTGTGTCTCCGAGCAAACTGAAGTTTATCTTTTGGTGGTCCGGGATTAAGTAGTGGCCCAGCTGAGGTGTCGATGATATTGGCTTGTGTGTGTGAGAGAGAGAGAGAGAGAGAGAGAGAGAGAGAGAGAGAGAGAGAGAGAGAGAGAGAGAGAGAGAGAGAGAGAGAGAGATACGAAATAGTATAAATGGAAATAAATTACGAAACTGTAAAGAAGGAGAAAGAAGAAGGAGAAAGAAGGAGAAAGAAGAAGGCAGCATTTCACCGTTCTAATTTTCACCAGGTCTGGCCTTACAACTATAGTCTCTCTGGGTGTGTGTGTGTGGCGGCGTGTTCCAGGGAGGGTAGGGTGAGGGGGAGGAGGGGGCATGGGGGGGGGGGGAAGAGGAGGGGGCTATAAAACGGGTCAATAAATTTACCGCCCCCAAGAGGATAAGTCAGGTATTTGACACGGAGTTATTTCGTCAGTAGTGTTGGCGGTATTTTCCCCCAGTTTGTGATTTTTCCCCCGTCTCAGAAGTCATAGGAGGTAGGAAATTGTGTTGTCTCGAGGTCTTTCCAGGAAGCTGCCTAAAGCTGAGTTACTTGGGGTCCCGGTCAAAATAACTTTGGTGGTCGTGGCTTCGGAAATCTTATTGCCGGAGTCCAGGTTTCTTTTTTTTTTTTTTTTTTTTTATAAGGGAGGCCAAGTCGACGTCTTTCGTTTGTTCCAAGAGGATGAAGTGGGCTGGGGACTTAAAGAAACATGTCTTATTATGCCACAGGTTGTCTTTGGCACAGATACCTCCAGGAGAAACTGTCTCTACGTGATGGAAGCTGTTTCCTCTTCCTCGCCCACTTCAAGAGTCAAGGGAGCGTGGAAAATGTCTTAGCTGTTTCAGAGGTTCGTTCATTCAAATGACATAAGAGGTTGGGAATTTATCAAAAGCCAAAACTTATTCTTGTGGCCCCTCGCGATCCTTTAGTGTTGCAGGGTACACAGTTGACTGGAGACTTACTGTTGCAGCCTTATTGTATCTTATTGTTGCAAACCTCTTGTTGCAATAACTTCCCCGGCAGTATGGAGGGTTGAAGGCTAACACATTATTGCTTCTTTTACATATCCACAGCCCTCACGTGAACCATGACTGGGCACAAACTTGAGAACTCATTGCTACACTCTTCTTTCTTATAGCTAGAGGAAACAACTTCCTCGTGTGTGTCGCCATTGTGTTCCAGAAAGCACACTTGGCTGTAAGAATTTTCCACCGAAGCAAAAAAGTTAAAACAAATATACCATTTCATTCCATTTGTTGTGCCATAGACTTCCTGGAAGCAACAAGATTGGTCGGCGTGTGGCGGTGGCTGCTGCTGGCTTGGTTTTATGTTGTTATTGTATCTCGGTGAATATACTTGATTGGAAAAATTACCCCAAAATAAATATTCCAGTCCTTGCTCAAACACAGCGTCCCAGGAATACAAAAAGAAAAAGAGAGATAGAAGAATATTGAAGAATTTTAGCTTGTTGTAGTTGACGCACCTCCATATTATACCGAAGAGAACCACTAACCAGGCAAACCATCCACAGTGAAATATTCCATCCCTTGCCTTAACCACAACACTCGAACGAAAAAAACAAAACACTGAAGACTTTTAGCTCATTCCAATTCTTGTGGTGCAAATGGTGTACCTGAGAGGCAAATCAATCAGTAGAAATGTCTAGTAAAAATATTCCATAGCACAAGAGAAAACAGCAAAAAGAAGAATGGAAGACTTGGGAAGGGAGGGAGGGAGGGAAGGAGACAGGGAGGGAGGGAGGGAGGGAGGGAGGGAGCACTTTCTCCTTGGTAAGAAAGTTTCAAGAGTTGCATTAGTGCTACAACCAGACGTGCCGCGTATCTGTGAGCTGCCCTCAAGACTTCCAGCGGCCGAGAGATACCTGGTATGTGGAGCTAAGGTGTCCAAAGGCTCCCGGAGTGGCAGGGAGGGAGGGAAGGAAGGAAGGAAGGATGGAGGGAGGGAGAGAGGAAGGGGGGAAGAGGAAGGGGGGAAGAGGAAGGGGGGGGGGGAGGAAGGGCGATAGGTAGATAGGTGAGAGAGAGAAGGAGCTGAAGGTGGTAAGGAAAGAGATGGTAGGTGAGGGAGGGAGGGAGGGAGGGAGGGAGGAAAGGATGGAGAGAAGGTGAAGGGGGTGAGCCGAAGAGAGGCGAGGGAGAGGAGGGAGGGGGGTTGGGATGGAGAGGCGAGGGAGAGAGGGGGGTGGAATGGAGAGAAGGTGAGGGGTTGGGACGAAGAGAGGCATGGGAGAGAGGGGGGAGGGGGGTGGAGAGAGGTAAGTGAGGGAGGCAGCTGCTCACTACAGAGGACCTGCAAACTGGGTGTTCCTTCGCATCACGGGCTGTAGAGGGAGAGAGGGAGGGAGGGAATGAGGGAACATGGAAGCAAGGAAGGGAGGGAGCGAGGGAGGGAAGGAAGGAAGGAGGGAGCGGTAAGAGAGAAACAGAGGGGTGAAGAACGAAAATTGATGAGAGAGAGAGAGAGAGAGTCTGTCTGTCTGTGTTTCATGGTGTGTGTGTGTATGTGTGTGTCTCATGGTGTGTATTTATAGGTCTCATATGGAGAGAGAGAGAGAGAGAGAGAGAGAGAGAGAGAGAGAGAGAGAGAGAGAGAGAGAGAGTATCGACTCCACCAAACACTTCTCCCTTGCCACACAGTACGAGGTTGCCAGGTCGTGCTATTTCTGTCCAATATTACTTTTATTATTTATCATCATTATTATTATTATTATTTATTATCATTATTATTATTATTATTATTTCCTAATTTCCTTGATAAAGACATTGGCTCCTACCACTAATATGAGAGAGAGAGAGAGAGAGAGAGAGAGAGAGAGAGAGAGAGAGAGAGAGAGAGAGAGAGAGAGAGAGAGAGAGAGAGAGAGAGAGATAACGGGGGGGGGGGGGAGAGGGGAACTTCACTCAAGTTATACTGTACACAGAGTGAATCACAGCCACCAACCCCTCATGATGTCACCATAACTCCATGACGTCAAACAATTCGAGACATCAAAACGACCCATTAGCTTCAGTCATAGAGCAGTAATAAAATTAATATTGAAGTCATCACACATTATATTAAAAAAAAAAAAAATAAATATAACTTACCATTCTATTAATTATAATCATATACCCACCTATAATATATACCTTGTGATATATTAAAAAAAACTATGGTATTAAAAAAAAAAATTACGATTCTATAAAAATAAAAAATTAAATAAAAAATAATGATAATGATAAAAAATAAAAATAAATCGCAAGTCCAAAAAATTTCCCTCGTAACTGGAGAGGTGGAGACGTATCTGAACGACCCACCGAGACGTATCTGAACGACCCACCGAGACGTATCTAAACAACCCACCGAGACGTATCTAAACAACCCACCGAGACGTATCTAAACAACCCACCGAGACGTATCTAAACGACCCACTGAGACGTATCTAAACGACCCACCGAGACGTATCTAAACAACCCACCGAGACGTATCTAAACGACCCACCGAGACGTATCTAAACGACCCACCGAGACGTATCTAAACAACCCACCGAGACGTACTCTAAACGACCCACTGAGACGTATCTGAACGACCCACCGAGACGTATCTAAACGACCCACCGAGACGTATCTAAACAACCCACCGAGACGTATCTAAACGACCCACCGAGACGTATCTAAACAACCCACCGAGACGTATCTAAACGACCCACTGAGACGTATCTGAACGACCCACCGAGACGTATCTGAACGACCCACCAGAGTTACGACACAATGATGGATTCTCAAAAGGTCTCTTCTTCAAGGTGTCATTATTGTCCCTCGTCTAGGAGAGAATAGAGGTGATAATGGCGTCTAAACTATCCGGGATCATGGACACCTCTGTATTTCCGGGTTATATTCGGGTTGTTTATATTATATACCCGGGTTGTGTAGTGGAGAAGGTGTGTGTGTGTGTGTGTGGGAGGGAGTGTGAAGAGGGAAGGGTGAAAGAGGGAGAAGGGAAAGAGAGAGAAAGAGAGGGAGAAGGGAAAGAGAGGGAAGGAGAAAAGGGAGAGAGAAGAGGGAAAGAGGAACAGTAGGAAAAGAAGAAGGGACAGAGGGAGAGAGAGAGAGAGAGAGAGACGCAAAACAAACACGACTCAAAGAAACATGTAAAGATACCGACAAGGACAAACACAAAAAAACAAAACAACAAGAGTAAGAACAACAACAACAAGAGTAAGAACAACAACAACAAAAGTAAGAACAACAACAACAAGAGTAAGAACAACAACAACAAGAGTAAGAACAACAACAACAAGAGTAAGAACAACAACAACAAAAGCAACAAAAACAACAAAAGTAAGAACAAAAACCAACAAAAGAACAAAAACAACAAAAGTAAGAAGAAAAACAACAAGAGTATGAACAACAACAATAGCAACACAGCAACAGAGGCGGCAGGGAACACCAGCAGTACAGCGGCGTGAGAGGACGTTGACCCCAGCGAACCCTCTCTCTCCCTCTCATGATAGCTCTCTCTCACTCTCTCTCTCTCTTTGTGCCTTCCTTCCTTCCTTCCTTCCTTCCTTCTTTCTTTCACTCCTTTCATTCCATTCAATCCGCCCTCACTTAGCCTCTCTCTGTCACCACCTGCCCCTCTCTCTCTCTCTCAACCATCCCACTCTCCCTCCGTCCTCCTCTACCACTTTCACTCTCTCTCTCTCTCTCTCTTTCCTTCCCCTTCGTTCCGCTCACCTCCTCTCTTCCTCGCCATCTCTCACGTCTACCTTCATTCCTTCCTTCCTTTCCTCCCTCCCTCTTTCGCACTCTCCCTCGTCCTCCCTCACTCTTACCTCTTCTCCCTCCCCCTCCCTCGCACTTTCCTTCACTCCTACCTTCCCTCCCTTCCTCCCTCTCTCTCCCTCCTACCAACCCTGCCTCTCTCGTACCCCCCCCCCCTCTGGCACTCCCTCACCCCCCCTCACACTCCCTCACCCCCCTGACACTCCCTCACACCCCCCTGACACTCCCTCACCCCCCTGACACTCCCTCACCCCCCTGGCACTCCCTCACCACCCCCCCTACAGGCACGCCCTCAGCTACTAAGCCCCAGCTATCAATAACCCCCGCCGTGGGACACTCCGCCAGGGGCTGCATACCGGCTCAACATGCAACACCACTGACTCACCTCACCGTCAACTGCTGCAGGTGAATGCAATACGTCTCTCCACCCTCACTGTTTGTAACACTCACCCTAACCTAACACCCTAACTTGTTGAGTCTGTAGCTTAATTTAACCTAACCTAACTTAACCTAACACTTAGCTTGTCTAGTCTATAACCTAACCTAACCTAACCTAACCTAACCAAACATAGCCTAAAAAAATATATAACTGCATTAAGTTTCATTTCCCAATACAAATACTGTAACTTTATAAGACCCCCAGAATACAGTGTTAAGACCCACAGAATACAGTATTAAGACCCCAGAATACAGTGTTAAGACCCACAGAATACAGTATTAAGACCCACAGAATACAGTGGTCTTGAGGTAAAGATAATAAGACCCCCTTAGCCCAGCTTTGAGAGAGAGAGAGAGAGAGAGAGAGAGAGAGAGAGAGAGAGAGAGAGAGAGAGAGAGAGAGAGAGGTACATGTTTACTTACCTCCATTCACAAAGACAATCATTTGAGCAGGTAGGAGTCGCAGTTTCTCACGTAGATGGTTAATTATGTAGACAGGTGATGATGTACAGGTGATGATGTAGACAGGTGATGATGTACAGGTGATGATGTAGACAGGTAATGATGTAGACAGGTAATGATGTAGACAGGTAATGTTAATTAGAACAGGTAAGACTCAGGTACTGACCTTAGCACGTCCTCCTGCTGGGCGATGGCCGCCGTATACCGGGCTTCTTGTCTCTCCCCCTGGACCACAGGCCGGCCAGGGCCACTGTGGCCAGGTCCGGAGTGGCCAGGTCCGGAGTGGCCAGGTCCCGCATGACCAGGTCCCGGATGGCCAGGTCCCGCATGGCCAGGGACCACGTGGCCAGGGCCGGCGTGGGTGGGTCCTGTGTGCGCTTGAAGATGAGAGGTGGGGACGGGGTGGGATTGAGCTACGTGCATTTGTTGTTGTTGTTGCTGCTGTTGTTGTTGTAGCTGCTGCTGTTGTTGTTGCAGTTGCTGCTGTTGTTGCAATTGTTGTTGTTGCAGCTGTTGTTGTTGTAGTTGTTGTTGTTGTAGCTGTTGTTGTTGCTGTTGCTGCATCTGCTGTTGCTGCATCTGCTGTTGCTGCATCTGCTGTTGCTGCATTTGCTGTTGCTGCATCTGCTGCTGCAGGGCTTGGTGGTGGTGCTGGTGCTGAGGTTGGTGGGCGGGGGTATGGGCATGGGCGGGGGTGTGGGCATGGGCGGGGGTATGGGCATGAGCTGGGGTATGGGCGTGGGTGGGGTGCGTAGGGTGGTGTGGGTGGTGCTGGTGGTGGGTGGTCGGCGTGGGCGTGGTGGGGGCGGCGGAGGCTCGGCTTGGACAGTTACCAGCCGTATTCGCCAATCGATCCCCGCCCGACGAGGTGGCCTTTCCTTCCCCCCCCCCCCCCTCCCCCCCCCCCCTCCATCCCCCCATTTA
>CAUDMG010000182.1:17500-39014 GCA_958450375.1 Homarus gammarus | reverse complement strand
TTTGGGACACACACACACACACAGACACACACACACACACACACACACACACACACACAGACACACACACACACACAGACACACACACACACACACACACACACACACACACAGACACACACACACACACACACACACACACACACACACACACACACACACACACACACAGACACACACACACACACTGCTGCCCTACACTGCGGGAAGGAGGTCATGAAACGCCCAGGAGACATCAACCTGATTGGGCAGTACCACAGTGACCAATCGGGGGGAAGGGGTAGGTGGAGTGGGGAAGGGGGGGGGAGGAGGGGAGGGGAGTGGGGAAGGGGGGAGGAGGGAAGGGGAGGGAGGAAGGGGGAAGGAGGGGAGGGGAGGGAGGAAGGGGGGAGGAGGGAAGGGGAGGGAGGAAGGGGGAAGGAGGGAAGGGGAGGGAGGAAGGGGGAAGGAGGGGAGGGGAGGGAGGAAGGGGGAAGGAGGGGAGGGGAGGGAGGAAGGGGGTCACTGGTGGTAGCCCAAACCCAAAGGCCGTGAAATGTCTAACCTAACCTAACCTAACCTAACCTAACCTAACCTAACCTAACCTCTACATGGGTCGTAAAGATAGTGAGATAGAGAAGAAGGCTGACAAATAGATAAGTAAACAGAAAGAAAGAAAGGAAGAAAGAAAGAAAGAAAGAAAGCAGCTTATCACACACACACACATTACCAACATGCTGAACGAGACGGCAAGAACAGTGTTGTGGTTTGGTCTGCCTCCTCCCTCTCCCTCTCCCTCTCTCCCTCTCCCTCTCCCTCTCCCTCCCTCACCCTTCCTCTCTCCCTCTCCCTCCCTCTCCCTCCCTCTCCCTCTCCCTCTCTCACTCTCCCTCTCCCTCACCCTCCCTCTCCCTCCCTCACTCTCCCTCTCCCTCACCCTTCCTCTCCCTCTCCCTTCCCTCCCTCACCCTCCCTCTCCCTTCCCTCCCTCACCCTCCCTCTCCCTTCCCTCCCTCACCCTCCCTCTCCCTTCCCTCCCTCACCCTCCCTCTCCTTCACTCTCCCTCTCCCCCTCCCTCCCTCACCCTCCCTCTCCCTTCCCTCCCTCTCCCTCTCTCACTCTCCCTCTCCCTCCCTCACCCTCCCTCTCCCTTCCCTCCCTCACCCTTCCTCCCTCTCTCCCGAAAAATTTACGACCGCTGGAGAGAAAAAAAAGAAAAAAGCATAAAGGCGTGGGGAGATATACGGCGTGTGGGCGCGGCTGGGCGGTTCCTTGGCCTTGGCGTGTGTCAGTACTCTCAAACCGAGTCTTATGTGTGTTAAGTGTTAAGTGCTTATCTCTCTCTCTCTCTCTCTCTCTCTCTCTCTCTCTCTCTCTCTCTCTCTAAATCTCTTTCTCACTTCATATCAATATTTCTCTCTCTCTCTCTCTCTCTCTCTCTCTCTCTCTCTCTCTCTCTCTCTTCTTTGCAAACTATAAGAACTAAGCTTTTAGCAGATAAAGTCAAAATATAAAGAAAAGAGAGAGAGAGAGAGAGAGAGAGAGAGAGAGAGAGAGAGAGAGAGAGAGAGAGAGAGAGAGAGAGAGAGAGCCTAATGAATACATTAACTTCACATCAAAGTATACAAATGTCTGTCACTATTTGCACACAACTGTACTGGATGACAAAAAGTACAACAATAATACACAGTTGGTACGACTCCTGTGTTTAGTTTCAAAGGCAAAATGAAAATAGTTACAGCCACAACTACAGTACAATTTTGAAACATAAATTTGCATACAGAAAATTTACTAAAAAACTTGAAGCAAAAGTAGTAGTAGTAGTAGTAAAAAAAAAAGTAGTAGTAGTAGTAGTAGTAGTAGTAGTAGTAGTAGTAGTAAAGTTAACCATTCTCTATATCTCCGCTATACATTCCTCATTATCACGAATATCAATTTCAGTCGAAAATATAAATAAGTTATAATTATATTTTCATTCATTTATGCACAAAATTTTATCAATTTTTTTATACTTCAGAGTTTAATTAGCGGCATTATATGAATACCTTTTTCCAAATATTTAGCCAGCAAAAAATTAACATATCCAATGTACTGTATTTTATTTTAATCCTATAAAGATATTTTTATTCATATTATTTCCTCTATTTAGAAATTTATACATAATTTTATAATCTATTTTCATTTATGCACCAATTCTTTTTTTTTTTTTTTAGTTATAAATGTAATTTTTGGGGGATAAATATTCAGAGCATTCGTTATTGTATTAATTACGATCTGGTTCCGGGCGGTGTTATGTTATTGTACTCTGAAGTTCACCTGTTATGAACGTAATGACAGGTAATGTAGCCCTAATCAGCTTATAGAACGATACATTATGATTTTGTGAGGAGTTTTAGTTCAGGGTACGTTAATGTATATACGAATAAAATTGGCGTTATAATTATTGATGATGTGTGGACAGCTCGTACTATTGTTATTACTATTACTACTTTTGTTTTCCTACATAAAACAGATTCCTACGACTTCAAAGAAATCCTACGACGAAAAATAGACTCCTACGACGTCAAACTAATCCAAATACTTAAAACTTATCCTTCGACTCCAAAAGAATCCTACAACTTAAAACGAATCCTACGTCTTAAAACGATTTAAAACCGAATCCTACGACTTAAAAAAGAATCCTACGACATAAACCAGATCCTACGACGTAATAGAGACCTCCTATAGCATCTTGTAGAGTGGAGTGACACAACGCCCGGAAGACGTTCATTATATACACTAACATATGGCCTCAGTGTATTATTGATGGTAGTGTGTGATGCTGACGTTTACTGTAGTGATACTTCTTAATGGATCGTCTCTGTGTTTGTGTGTCTGTGGGTGTGTTTGTAGGGGGGGGGAGGAGGTGTTTGTGGGTGTGTGTGTTTGTAGGGGAGGAGGTGTTTGTGGGTGTGTGTGTTTGTAGGGGGGGGAGGAGGTGTTTGTGGGTGTGTTTGTTTGTAGGGGAGGAGGTGTTTGTGGGTGTGTGTGTTTGTAGGGGGGGAGGAGGTGTTTGTGGGTGTGTGTGTTTGTAGGGGGAGGAGGTGTTTGTGGGTGTGTGTGTTTGTAGGGGGGAGGAGGTGTTTGTGGGTGTGTGTGTTTGTAGGGGAGAGGTGTTTGTGGGTGTGTTTGCTTGTAGGGGGGGAGGTGTTTGAGGGTGAGTATGTTTGTAGGGGGGAGGAGGTGTTTGTGGGTGTGTGTGTTTGTAGGGGGGGAGGTGTTTGTGGGTGTGTGTGTTTGTAGGGGGGAGGAGGTGTTTGTGGGTGTGTGTGTTTGTAGGGGGGGAGAGGTGTTTGTGGGTGTGTTTGTTTGTAGGGGGGAGAGGTGTTTGTGGGTGTGTGTGTTTGTAGGGGGGAGGAGGTGTTTGTGGGTGTGTGTGTTTGTAGGGGGGAGGTGTTTGTGGGTGTGTGTGTTTGTAGGGGGGAGAGGTGTTTGTGGGTGTGTGTGTTTGTAGGGGAGAGGTGTTTGTGGGTGTGTGTGTTTGTAGGGGGGAGAGTGTTTGTGTGTTGTTTGTAGGGGGTGTGGTGGTGTGAGGGGAGAGGTGTTTGTGGGTGTGTGTGTTTGTAGGGGGGAGGAGGTGTTTGTGGGTGTGTGTGTTTGTAGGGGGGGAGGAGGTGTTTGTGGGTGTGTGTGTTTGTAGGGGGGAGGAGGTGTTTGTGGGTGTGTGTGTTTGTAGGGGAGAGGTGTTTGTGGGTGTGTGTGTTTGTAGGGGGGAGGAGGTGTTTGTGGGTGTGTGTGTTTGTAGGGGGGGAGGAGGTGTTTGTGGGTGTGTGTGTTTGTAGGGGGAGGTGTTTGTGGTGTGTTTGCTTGTAGGGGGGAGGTGTTTGTGGTGTGTTGTTTGTAGGGGGGAGGGTGTTGTGGTGTGTTTGTTTGTAGGGGGGAGGAGGTGTTTGTGTGTGTGTGTTTTGGGGGGGGGGAGTTGTATGGTGTGTTGGTGTTGGTGTGTGTTGTTTGGAGAGGTGTTTGTGAGTGAGGTGTTTGTGGGTGTGTGTGTTTGTGGTGTGTGTTTGTAGGAGGTGGTTGTGGGTGTGGTGTTGTAGGTTGTGGTTTGTAGTGTTGTGAGGAGGTGTTTGTGGGTGTGTGTGTTTGTAGGGGAGAGGTGTTTGTGGGTGTGTGTGTGTTTGTAGGGGGTGTTTGTGGGGGTGTACGTGTGTGTGTGTGTGTGTGTGTGTGTGTGTGTGTGTGTGTTATTTCTCTTTCTCTCTCTCTCTCTTTAAGTTGGCAACATTTCAAAGGATAATTAAAATTCTGAATATTTTTTTTTTTTTTGGGGGGGGGCTTATTTTTAAACTGGAAAATGTCCTGTAATTGGCAATACTGCTGTAAAAATGATCAGTATTTTCAATAATATTTTACGTGTCTTATTTTAGACAGAAATTCCTCCAATCTGGCAACAATATAATAAAAAATAATCAACATTTTAATGAAACAAATTCCTTCACTTAGTAGAAACTCCGCCTGGATGGTAACACTGGAGAGGAGACAACATTGAACATTTTTGTAACATTTTTTTTAATACAGTTATTTTGGCATGTGTGGTTTTCGTCAAATTTTAAGTTAATTTTGGCGAATGTCAGAATTAAGCCTTTATTTTATAAGGTAATATTGGTGTTTATAAAGACTGTTTTGACGATTTAATTTCTTCCAAATTTATTTATCGTTTTTTTTTTTCAAAGTTATTTTATCTTATGTCCTACTGTAATTTGTTCCTTATTCTTTATATTTATTTTGGCGGCGTTTGTAAGGTTATTTTGGCGTTTTTTTTCAATTAATGAATTACATAACTCTTGCTCATACGGTAAATAAATACATCAAGTCTGGGTATAATTACAGAACGCAATTTACATATTGTCGGGTAATTTATTTACCATTGTGTCAAGGTAAACACCCCAGGGCTATATTTAGGGTCCTCTCTCTCTCTCTCTCTCTCTCTCTCTCTCTCTCGCCCTCTCTCTCTCTCTCTCTCTCTCTCGGTAATTAACCCAACGACTATTTACTGAGTTAAGAAGGTATATATTGTTATTGAGAGAGAGAGAGAGAGAGAGAGAGAGAGAGAGAGAGAGAGAGAGAGAGAGAGAGTTAAACAGACAGAAATCCCAAACCAAATCCTCCGTCTATGTAATGAAAACACGCCAAGCGACAGAAGGAAAAAAAAAAAAAAGAAGAGGAAGAGAGAGATAAAGAGAGATGTGGAGGAGCAGCCGCTAACTCACCAGTAGCAGAGAAAATTATGCAAAGGAGATTGTAAACCTAATCGCTCCTGCCTAAACGACTTACTCACCAGAAGCTGTTGAAAAGTAATAAGACTCACTCCCATGGTTAAGTCCTCTCCCATGGTTGATCTGTCTCCCATGGTTCACTCCCCTTCCCATGGTTGACGTCCTCTTCCCATGGTTGAGTCCTTCCCATGGTTCACTCCCCCTCCCATGGTTGACTTCCTCCTCCCATGGTTGACTTCCTCCTCCCATGGTTAAGTCCTCTCCCATGGTTGATCTGTCTCCCATGGTTCACTCCCCCTCCCATGGTTGACTTCCTCCTCCCATGGTTGACTTCCTCCTCCCATGGTTGAGCCCTTCCCATGGTTCACTCCCCTTCCCATGGTTGACTTCCTCCTCCCATGGTTGACTTCCTCCTCCCATGGTTGACTTCCTCTTCCCATGGTTGAGATCTACCCTCATGGTTGAATACCTCCCATGGTAACCTTCCTCCCATGGTTGAATCCCAGTCATGATTGGGTCACACACACACACACACACACACACACACACACACACACACACACACACACACACACACACTCGTCGCCTGTAAGTGCATTAACAAATTTAAAGCATAAAAAAATAGATCCAACTGGGAACGCATTAAGTTCTCTTTCTCTCGTTTTAAACCGTCTCTCCTGGTTATCTCTCGCTCTAATATCGGGTGAGAAAGAGAGAAAAAACACACACATACTCTCTCTCTCTGTCTCTCTATCTCTCTATTTATCATTTTTTCTTATTGGATTACTTTCATTGCTGAGAAACATGGAAAACTAATACTCGGCGCCATGCTATCCACACATTTACGCTCACCGCTATATTCTGGATGCTGTCTGTCTGTCTGTCTGTCTTTCTGTCTATCTGTCTGCCTGTCTGTCTCTCTTTGTCCCCTTCTCCCTCCCCCTCCATTTATCCATCTGTAAATCACATACATTCTCATTTAACAATTATTTTCACTTCCCAATCATCGCTTCTGTCTACACACCTCAATCAGATTAATCGGAGGAGAGGGTAGGGGAGGGCAGGGGAGGGTAGGGGAGGGTAGGAGAGGGGGGAGAGAGGGTAGGGGAGGGTTGGGGGAAGGGAGGGAAGAAAGGAAAGAGGGATGGGGGGAAAGAGAGAGGAGTAAGGAGAGAAAGAGTGGAGTAAAGAAGTGAATAGAAGGAAGAAGTGAGGAAGGGTAGATGGGGGAAGGTAAAGGAGGGAGAGAAGGAAAGGGAGGGGGAGAGGGAACGGAGAGGGATGGGAAGGAGGGGGGATAGGAGGGAAGGGGTAGAAAATGAGTGAGGAAAGGAGGGGAGGGGAGGGGGGGGAGGGAAGGGAGGGATGATTTAATGCGTAGTAAATTTTTAATCAGTCTTAACACGGGCCATAATTTAAGGAAGCCGAAAATGATATCTTTACCACAGCCAAAAACAGCCCTATCTATCTATCCAACCATCCATCCATCTATCTATCTATCTATCTATCTCACTCTCTTTCATTTTCTCTCTCTCGCTTTACCAGCCTTTCTCTCTATGTATCGTGTGTTTTTTTCTCTTCCTCTCTCATTCTGTCACTTTCTCTGTCTCTTGCTCTCTCATTCTGTCACTTTCTCTGTCTCTTGCTCTCTCATTCTGTCACTTTCTCTGTCTCTTGCTCTCTCATTCTGTCACTTTCTCTGTCTCTTGCTCTCTCATTCTGTCACTTTCTCTGTCTCTTGCTCTCTCATTCTGTCACTTTCTCTGTCTCTTGCTGTCTCTCTTTCCCCTTCTCTATGTTTATATATGTGTGTTTATATAAATTTAAGCTAATCTCTTTTCTTCCTCTGATTCTCTTCCTCCTTCTCTCTCTCTGTCTCTCTGTTTATATTTATTAATTTATTTTCCTCTTTGTCTAACTATCCCTTTCCCTCTCTTTATCGTTTTCTCTTTCTTTATCAATATGTTTTTATTCTTTCTCTAATTATCACTATCTCTCGCTTTATCTAATTGTGTCTCTGTGTTTATTGAATTTTCTCATTTTCGCTTTCACTTCTGTTTTTCTTTCATTTATCCACTGATCCAATAGTCTCTTCTTTCTAATCCACTCTCTCTCTCTCTCTCTCTCTCTCTCTCTCTCTCTCTCTCTCTCTCTCTCTCTCTCTATTTTCCTTTCCTCTTTCTCTCACCTCTTCACACCCTTCTCTCCATGTCTCTCTCACCCCTCTCTTTCTATATATCTTCGCCTCTCTCTCTCTCTCATCTCTTCACGTCCCCACTCTCTTTATCTCTCACCCCTCTCTCTGTATCTCACCTCTCTCTCTCTGTCTCTCACCTCTCTCACTCTGTCTCTCACCTCTCTCTCTCTCTCTATCTCTCACCTCTCTCTCTCTATCTCTCACCTCTCTCTCTGTCTCTCACCTCTCTCTCTCTCTCTCTGTCTCTCACCTCTCTCTCTATCTCTCACCTCTCTCTCTATCTCTCACCTCTCTCTCTCTATCTCTCACCTCTCTCTCTATCTCTCACCTCTCTCTCTCTCTATCTCTCACCTCTCTCTCTATCTCTCACCTCTCTCTCTCTCTATCTCTCACCTCTCTCTCTCTCTCTCTCACCTCTCTCTCTCTCTGTCTCTCACCTCTCTCTCTCTCTATCTCTCACCTCTCTCTCTCTATCTCTCACCTCTCTCTCTCTATCTCTCACCTCTCTCTCTCTGTCTCTCACCTCTCTCTCTCTGTCTCTCACCTCTCTCTCTGTCTCTCACCTCTCTATCTCTCACCTCTCTCTCTATCTCTCACCTCTCTCTCTCTCTCTATCTCTCTCTCTGTCTCTCACCTCTCTCTCTATCTCTCACCTCTATCTCTCTCTCTCTCTCTCTCTCTCTCTGTCTCTCACCTCTCTCACCTCTCTCTCTTTCTCTCACCTCTCTATCTCTCACCTCTCTATCTCTCACCTCTCTCTCTCTATCTCTCACCTCTCTCTCTCTATCTCTCACCTCTCTCTCTCTGTCTCTCACCTCTCTCTCTCTCTCTCTCTATCTCTCACCTCTCTCTCTATCTCTCACCTCTCTCTCTCTGTCTCTCACCTCTCTCTCTATCTCTCACCTCTCTCTCTCTGTCTCTCACCTCTCTCTCTCTGTCTCACCTCTCTCTCTCTCTCTATCTCTCACCTCTCTCTCTATCTCTCACCTCTCTCTCTATCTCTCACCTCTCTCTCTCTATCTCTCACCTCTCTCTCTCTGTCTCTCACCTCTCTCTCTCTATCTCTCACCTCTCTCTCTCTATCTCTCACCTCTCTCTCTCTGTCTCTCACCTCTCTCTCTCTATCTCTCACCTCTCTCTCTCTATCTCTCACCTCTCTCTCTCTCTATCTCTCACCTCTGTCTCTCACCTCTCTCTCTCTATCTCTCACCTCTCTCTCTCTATCTCTCACCTCTCTCTCTCTATCTCTCTCTCTGTCTCTCTATCTCTCACCTCTCTCTCTCTATCTCTCACCTCTCTCTCTCTGTCTCTCACCTCTCTCACCTCTCTCTCTCTATCTCTCACCTCTCTCTCTCTGTCTCTCACCTCTCTCACCTCTCTCTCTCTATCTCTCACCTCTCTCTATCTCTCACCTCTCTCTCTGTCTCTCACCTCCCCCTCTTATAAATATATCAGGTAACCTTCCCTACAACGCTAATTCCCCCTTGGCCCGTTAATTTATTTCCAGTCCCTTCTGCCCATTGATCGTCTCCTGCTTCAACCTCCTCCATTCATTCCCTTTTCCTCCCCTTCCATATTTCATCCATTTCTCTCTCTCTATTTGCCCAATTTCATCTTCTCTCTCTCTCTCTCTCTCTCTCTCTCTCTCTCTCTCTCTCTCTCTCTCTCTCTCTCTCTCTCTCATTCAGTTAGCGTTCTTGGTAAGTGCTCCGTGTTTTTTTTATTTACCTTTCGCTTTCTTTTCTCTCTTTCTTTGTCTCTTTCATTCTTGAGCTTGTTACTCTCTCTCTTTCTCTCTCTATTTCGGTCTTGTAAATCTCTCTCTCTCTATCTCGTGTGTGTGTGTCTATCTCTCCTTGTCTCTTTGTCCCTTTCTCTCCCTTTGTTTCTCTACACTTCTCACTCCCTCTTTTCCCTTTCTCCCTTTTCTCTCTCTCTCTCTCAATTATTCCTCCATTTCACCTCTCACCTCGTTCCAATCCCTCTCTCACTCACTCCTTCTCAATACTTCTTTTCTCCTCTGTCTCTCTTTTTCTTCTCTTTCCCCTCTTCCTTCGCTCCCCTGTTGCTTTCTTTCCCTCTCATTCATTCTCTCTCTCTCTCTCCTTCGTGTCCCTTATTCTCGTTTTCTTTATCTATTTCCCCTTGTTTATTGGCTGTCTTTCGTGGCTCATTTTCCTTGTATTTCGCTCTGTCGTTAATTTTCTTTCTTTATCTTTATTGTCCATTCTTTCTGTCTCTCTCTTTATTGCCCTTTCTTTCTCTCGTGCTCTCTCTCACTCTCTCTTCTTCATAAATCTGCACACACACACACACACACACACACACACACACACACACACACAATCAATAGTTAGTTTTCATGTCCTGTCGAATCCACAAAGGACTTCCCCATCATCTTCCTCCTCTCTTCCCCTTTCCATCCCCCCTCCTCCTCCTCCATCTTCTCCCTCCCCCCTCCCTCCCCCCTCACCTCCTCCTTCTCCCCCCTCCCTCACCCCTTCAGGGAAGATACCATTCATGACTTGCTTTTGATGTTAGTGTTTGAGGCAGAGATCTTTTGTGTGTGTGTGTGTGTGTGTGTGTGTGTGTGTGCCGGAAGGTTGAAATATACAGTTGCATAATTGGGGAATGGGTCTCTTGATTGACAAAAAATATACAAGTAACATATGTGTTCTTATAGTGTGTGTGTGTGTGTGTGTGTGTGTGTGTGTGTGTGTGTGTGTGTGTGTGTGTGTGTGTGTGTGTGTGTGTGTGTGTGTGTGTGTGTGTGTGTGTGGCCATTTTACAGGATACGTACAAGCGTTAATTAAATATCGTGTGGTGAACTATGAAGCTCTCAGTCCCTCCAGGTGTCTCTCAGTATCTCACAATGTCTCTCAGTATCTTATAATGTCTCTCAGTCCCTCCAGGTATCTATAAATATCTCACAATGTCTCTCAGTATCTTACAATGTCTTTCATTATCTCACAATGTCTCTCAGTATCTTATAATGTCTCTCAGCCCCCCAGGTATCTCTAAGTATCTCACAATGTCTCTCAGCATCTTACAATGTCTCTCAGTATCTTATAATGTCTCTCAGCCCCCCCAGGTATCTCTAAGTATCTCACAATGTCTCTCAGTATCTTATAATGTCTCTCAGCCCCCCCAGGTATCTCTAAGTATCTCACAATGTCTCTCAGTATCTTATAATGTCTCTCAGCCCCCCCAGGTATCTCTAAGTATCTCACAATGTCTCTCAGTATCTTACAATGTCTCTCAGTATCTTATAATGTCTCTCAGCCCCCCCAGGTATCTCTAAGTATCTCACAATGTCTCTCAGTATCTTACAATGCCTCTCAGTATCTTATAATAACTCTCAGCCCCCCCAGGTATCTCTAAGTATCTCACAATGTCTCTCAGTATCTTACAATGTATCTCAGTCTTCCAGAAATTATATCAGTATTTAACAATGTCTCGCAGTTTTTCACAAAGTCTCCCAATCTCTTGGAAAGTCTCGGGGAATCTCACCAATAATACACACGCTCTCTCCTCTCTCTCTCTCTCTCTCTCTCTCTCTCTCTCTCTCTCTCTCTCTCTCTCTCTCCCTCTCTCTCCCCCCCCCTCCCTCTCTCTCTCTCTCCACATATCATATTTCCTTCCCTTCCTCCATCTCCCTCAATTACTCTTATCCTCTCTCCTTGGTCACTCTTTCTTTCTCACATTCTCTCTCTCCTTCCACCCCTTTCTTCTACCTCCCCCTTCCCTCTCATCCACATCCCTCTCTCACTCTCCATCTTTCTTCCTTCATCCTTACTTTAATTCCCTTTCAATCTCCTTCTTTCACTCTCCACATCCCTCTTCCTCAGTCTCCATCTCCCTCCCCGTTTACTCTCCCCCTCTCCCTCAACCTCACTCTCCACCCCCGCCTCTCACTCTCCCCACTCCTCACTCTCCCCTCTCCTCACTCTCCATCTCTCTCCCTCATCCTCTTCTCCACCAAGGTAAAAAATATATATTCCGGGATACAAGTTTACTGAGGCTTACATTATTTAGAAGCACTCATACAGGCGACACTGATCACAAGTGTTGACTCAGCCTTCATTCACCAGTCATGTGTAGGTGTATATTGTGTATATAATGGTGTATATTGTGTATTGTATAGTTATTGGGGTATACTAGTACATAATGGTGTATATTGTGTATAGTTATTGGGGTATACTAGTATATAATGGTGTATATTGTGTATAGTTATTGGGTGTATGCGTGTTATATACATAGCGATACACTGCATTCTGTATACATATTGGGAAATACTCTATACTTTATACATATTAGGGTACACTGTATACTGTATTGGCATTAGCGATATAGTGGTGATGGTGTACCTGGTGATTGTGTACCTGGTGATGGTGTACTTGGTGATGGTGTACCTGGTAATGGTGTACCTGGTGATGGTGTACTTGGTGATGGTGTACCTGGTGATGGTGTACCTGGTGATGGTGTACCTGGTGATGGTGTACTTGGTGATGGTGTATCTGGTGATGGTGTACCTGGTGATGGTGTACCTGGTGATGGTGTACTTGGTGATGGTGTACCTGGTGATGGTGTACCTGGTGATGGTGTACTTGGTGATGGTGTACCTGGTGATGGTGTACCTGGTGACGGTGTACCTGGTGACGGTGTACCTGGTGATGGTGTACCTGGTGATGGTGTACCAGGTGATGGTGTACCTGGTGATGGTGTACCAGGTGATGGTGTACCTGGTGATGGTGTACCTGGTGATGGTGTACCTGGTGATGGTGTACTTGGTGATGGTGTACCAGGTGATGGTGTACCAGGTGATGGTGTACCTGGTGATGGTTCACTGTATGGCTATCATACCTGGTCATTAAAATCTTGTTGAATATCTAAACTTAATCTAAAGCAACCTAACCTAACCTAACCTAACCTACCTTACCCTAACCTAACCTAACCTACCTTACCCTAACCTAACCTAACCTACCTTACCCTAACCTAACCTAACCTAACCCTCTCCACCCAATACCAGTCTGTCTGTCTGTCTGCGAATCCTGACACCGATATCCTGCGGCAGTCACTCTCCTTAGGGAGGGAGGAAGGAAGGAAGGGCCCGGAGAAACATACCTTGTGATGCAAATTTTAGAATATTCAAAGTCCTTGTAATGCAAATTTTCAAGAATAAGCAAACTGCATTAGCTGAGGTCGGGAGGTATTGTTGGTGTTGTGGTGACGGGGGAGGGAGAGGGGGAGAGAGTGGTGGGTGGGGGAGAGGGTGGTGGGTGGGGGATGGGGGGAGGGAGAGGGGGAGAGAGTGATGGGTGGGGGAGAGGGTGGTGGGTGGGGGATGGGGTAGGGAGGAGGGGAGAGGGGTGGTACGGAGGAAGAGATGGGAGTGGGAGAGGGAAAAGATAGAAGGGGAAGGAGAAAGATGGAAGGAAGGGGTGCTCTCTCTCTCTCTCTCTCTCTCTCTCTCTCTCTCCTTCTCGGGAAAGTTAGAGATACGGGTCATGGAAGTTGAGGGAGATAATGTGAGATACGATGATGAGGAGATTGGAGATGGAGAGGGAGATAGAAGAGATAGAGAGAATGAGGAGGAGGAGGACGTGATGAGAGAGAGAGAGAGAGAGAGAGAGAGAGAGAGAGAGAGAGAGAGAGAGAGAGAGAGAGAGAGAGAGAGTACTGTGTCATGATACTCCAAGGATCTCCTAGTTAAGCTCCCCTTCCCTCCCTCTCCCTTCTCCCCCTTCCCTCCCTTCACCCTCCTCTCCTCCCTCATTCTCTCCCACTCTTTCTCCCTTCCATCTTCCTCTACCTCCATTCCTCCCTCTATCCCCTACCTCTTTCTTTCTGTCCCTACCCCTCTTCAATCTCCCTTCGTCTCTCCCTCTCACTTCCCCTTTCTCTCCCTGTCCTCCCCCTTCTCTCTGTCTCTCTACCCCCTTCTTCTTCCTCTCCCCTCTCCCTCTACCCCCTTCCTCTCCCTCTCCCCTCTCCCTCTACCCCTCTCTACCCCCTTCCTCTCCCTCTACCCCTCACTACCCCCTTCCTATTCCCTCTCCCCTCTCCCTCTACCCCTCTCTACCCCCTTCCTCTTCCTCTCCCCTCTCCCTCTACCCCCTTCCTCTCCCTCTATCCCTCTCTACCCCCCTCTCCCTCTACCCCTCTCTACCCCCTTCCTCTCCCTCTCCCCTCTCCCTCTAGCCCCATCCTCTCCCTCTCCCCTCTCCCTCTACCCCCTTCCTCTCCCTCTACCCCTCTCTACCCCCTTCCTCTCCCTCTCCCCTCTCCCTCTAGCCCCTTCCTCTCCCTCTACCCCTCTCTACCCCCTTCCTCTCCCTCTCCCCTCTCCCTCTAGCCCCTTCCTCTCCCTCTACCCCTCTCTACCCCCTTCCTCTCCCTCTATCCCTCTCTACCCCCCTCTCCCTCTCCCCTCTCCCTCTACCCCCCTCTCTCCCCCCTCCCTGGTAACTGAAGGTGTGAGGGCGCATCTAAAGGCCTCGCTTATGCTACTGTAAACAAGGATGGCGGGGAAACTACTCCCTGAGACTCTACAGTAAACAGATACCGTAAACAGAAACCAGTAAACTAAGATCGCAAACAGTAAACTGAGACTGTAAACAGGAACCGTAAACAGACTATAGACAGGAACCGTAAAATATAACTGTAAACAACTACCGTTAACAGTAAGTATAAACAACTACCGTTAACAGTAAGTATAAACAACTACCGTTAACAGTAACTATAAACAACTACCGTTAACAGTAACTATAAACAACTACCGTTAACAGTAAGTATAAACAACTACCGTTAACAGTAAGTATAAACAACTACCGTTAACAGTAACTATAAACAACTACCGTTAACAGTAACTATAAACAACTACCGTTAACAGTAACTATAAACAACTACCGTTAAAAGTAACTATAAACAACTACCGTTAACAGTAACTATAAACAACTACCGTTAACAGTAACTATAAACAACTACCGTTAACAGTAACTATAAACAACTACCGTTAACAGTAACTATAAACAACTACCGTTAACAGTAACTATAAACAACTACCGTTAACAGTAACTATAAACAACTACCGTTAACAGTAACTATAAACAACTACCGTAAACAGTAACTATAAACAACTACCGTTAACAGTAAGTATAAACAACTACCGTAAACAGTAACTATAAACAACTACCGTTAACAGTAACTATAAACAACTACCGTTAACAGTAACTATAAACAACTACCGTTAACAGTAACTGTAAACAACTACCGTTAACAGTAACTATAAACAACTACCGTTAACAGTAACTGTAAACAACTACCGTAAACAAGGACCGTAACAAACGTCCGTAAACAAATTTTCGTTCTTGTGAACCTAATAAAAATACAATGATATTTTTATCCAACAACGAACATAAATAACTAACAATTAAGAGAGAAACAAAACAAAAATATATATACTTTTCATAATTTATTTTATTTTTTTATTTTTTTTTAGGGGGGCAGGTGATGTCTATTAATTGGTTAGGTTAGGTTAGGTCAGTTTTTTTCTCTATTTTTACGGGGATTAGCCCACCCGGGCACAGGTCACTGACCCACATCGGGGCCTGGGGGCCGAAAATGTAATACTACTACTACTACTAATAATAATAATAATAATAATTAATATTATTCATAGTAAATAAAATTTATAATAAAAATTCAAAAATTCAAAATAAAATAATAAATTAATAATAATAATAATAATAATAATAATAATAATAAAAATAATAATAATAATAATAATAATAATAATAATACTAATAATAATAATAATAATAATAATAAAGAAATACATAAATGAAAAAAAGGAAAACCAATGAGAAACGATATATGTATGTTGTGTTGTCAGTAGTAAGAGAAACAATAGAGACCCTGCAATTGTGTGTAAATGAGGCAGAAAGTCAGATCAGCAACCTGGGACTTGGTCACAATTTTCGTAATGCCATATGACAGCAGGGTCTACCATTAGACAACACATTATGCTTCCAATATCTTCCCAGGCGGTAGCACCTCACCTATTCTAATCTAAAGTAACGCATAAAATAAAATAAAATAAAATAATATATATATATATATATATATATATATATATATATATATATATATATATATATATATATATATATATATATATATATATATCGTATGTTAAAAATTTATTACACATTGTATCATAAATTGTGTGTGGGGGCTGTGGAATTCTTATTAATTGTGAGTAATAAAAAATTGTGGGAGTTTTATGTCCGTATGTGAGTAATGTGTTATAGGTGGAGTCGTACGTGTGTGTGTGTGTGTGTGTGTGTGTGTGTGTGTGTGTGTGTGTGTGTGTGCGTGTGTGTGTGTGTGTGTGTGTGTGTGTGTGTGTCTGTAAGACTATGATGACTTAACCTCTCTCTTACGGTGACTTAACCTCTCTAATACGATGACTTAACCCCTTTAATACACCCACTTAACCCAATCATCTTAAGTCATCGCACTCAAAGGGTTAAATCACAGAAATAAAAAGAATAATCACCCTCATTCAGAAAATCAATCACGAATTCACTGTTTTTCCTTCTTCTTCATCTTCTTCTCCTTCTTCTTTCATTTCTTTCTTTCTATCGGTCTTTCAATCTCAGGACCTCTGCTATCTTCCCAATTCTTTCCTTTACTCAAATGTTTATTAGTTATTTATTTGTTTATTTATTCCTCTTGTATATACCGGAAGTTATGACATCACACGAGGCCAGAGGTCAAGAGGTCAGGAGGTCAGGATATCTAGGTTAAGTCAGTTTAGGTTAGGCTAGGATGTCATTAGGTCAGATATCACAGGTCAGAGGTCAGATATCAGAGGTTAGGAGATAAGAGGTATGGTAACAAAAGTCAGGTCAGGGGGTCAGATATAAGAGGTCAGGGGGTAAGTGGTATTATATCAGTGGCCAGGGAAAATGATCACGAGGTCAGATATAAGAGGTCGGGAGGTAAGAGGTATTGTAACAGGTGAGATCACGAGGTCAGATTTAAGAGGTCAGGAGGTGAGAAGTATCATATCAGAGGCCAGGTCATGAGGTCTGATATAAGACTCAGAAGGTAAGAGGTATCATATCAGAGGCCAGGTAAGGAGGTCAGATATAAGAGGTCAGGAAGTAAGAGGTATTATATCAGAGGCCAGGTAAGGAGGTCAGATATAAGAGGTCAGGAAGTAAGAGGTATTATATCAGAGGCCAGGTAAGGAGGTCAGATATAAGAGGTTAGGAGGTAAGAGGTATTATATCAGAGGCCAGGTAACGAGTTCAGATATAAGAGGTCAGGAGGTAAGAGGAGGTATTAATGTATATCAGAGGCCAGGTAAGGAAGTCGGATATAAGAGGTCAGGGGGTAAGAGGAGGTATTAATGTATATCAGAGGCCAGGTAAGGAGGTCAGATATAAGAGGTCAGGAGGTAAGAGGAGGTATTAATGTATATCAGAGGCCAGGTAACGAGTTCAGATATATGAGTTCAGAAGGTAAGAGGAGGTATTAATGTATATCAGAGGCCAGGTAAGGAGGTCAGATATAAGAGGTCAGGAGGTAAGAGGAGGTATTAATGTATATCAGAGGCCAGGTAAGGAAGTCGGATATAAGAGGTCAGGAGGTAAGAGGGGGGTATTAATGTATATCAGAGGCCAGGTAAGGAAGTCGGATATAAGAGGTCAGAAGGTAAGACGTATTATATCAGAGGCCAGGTAAGGAAGTCGGATATAAGAGGTCAGAAGGTAAGAGGTAATATATCAGAGGTCAGGAGGTCACGAATGAGAGATGAAAATAAACAGGGATAAACAACTAGTAAACTAAATGTGGCGGGCGATTACCGTAGATTTATTCACCGCGACCGAGCAATGGGATTTTTTTTACAGTGATGCTCTATTTTAATGTCTCGCTGTATTTTATGTCCCGCTGTATATTATGTCTCGTATTTTGTCTCGCTGTACTAAAATGCTTCCCTGCATTTTAATGTATCGCTGTATTTAATGTATCGTTGTATATGTCTCGCTGTATTTTATGTTTCGCTGTATTTTAATGTCTCGCTGTATTTTATGTCTCGCTGTAGTTTATGTCTCGCTGTATTTCAATGTCTCTGTATTTTATATCTCACTGTATTTTATGTCTCGCTGCATTTTATGTCTCGCTATATTTTATGTATCGTTGCATTTTAATGTCTCTCTGTATTTTATATCTCACTGTATTTTATGTCTCGCTGTATTTTAATGTCTGTATTTTTATCTCGCTGTATTTTATGTCTCGCTGTATTTTATGTCTCGCTGTATTTTATGTCTCGCTGTATTTTGTGAAGATGGATGGATGGATGGATGAATGGTACAGTAAATGGATGGAGCTGACTTACTTTGTGTTGTTCAGCCGTCACAGCTTCTTGCCTGTTCACACTCCTTCAAGATGTTCAATGTTCACTCTCCTGTTCAGAACTGTTCAGAAGTTTACTCTCTTGCACAAAACTGTTCAGCTGTTCTGTTAACTTTCTTACGCAGAGATCTTAGTGGTTCAAAAGTTCACAAATATGTTCAGATGTTCAAAAGTTTACTCACACAGAACTGTTCACACGTTCAACACGACGAGATAGAAGGAATAGATACCACTCAAGTCTGTTCAAAGTTCAAACACAAATTTGACCAGATTTCGAGAGATATTACCCAAGGAGAGGAAAATGTTCAAAGTTTGTCAAAGTTTTCAGGTTATTCACTTAAACTTAGACAAAGTTCAGCTAAGTTAGGTGCAGCCAGAAGCAGAGAGTTCAAACTTGTTCAAAAGACGGATTATTTCTTTATGCATTTACATATAATACGTGTTGTTCAATGCTCTATGTTCAACAGTCTACATAATTCATCTCTTTACACTACTGTTCACGATAATTGAACGTTGATCTAGGATGTTCATTTAGGTTTACTGGAATTTAATGTTCATTACTTCTCTCTCATCTGTATTCAGTAAACTTACAGCTGTTCACTAGTTTATTTATCAGGGTATGGACAGAGTTCATTTATATTCACCACGACCTACTCAAAGTTCACAGGCGTCCACAAATGTTCAACAAACCTTAAACAAAATGATCAACACAATAATGAACTATTTGGCAGAGTTCACAATGTTCAGGATTCATAAAAAATGTTCACTACAGTTAATAAAGATTTATCCTTCCACATTTGGATATGTTCATTAATGTTCACAAGTGTACATAAGCTAAAGTGAAAAAATACTTTAAGTTCAAAATACTTTAAGTCTCAAACTGTTCATTCAAGTTCACAAAAAGTTCATCAAAGTTACACAGCGTCCAAAAAGGTCACAAAGTGTTCACTACAGTTAAAAAATATTACCCAGAGCTTCACACAGTGTTCATATGCGTTCACCAAATATCCCCAACGTTCACTAAATATCCCAACGTTCACCAAATATCCCAAACGCTCACAAAATATCCTAACGTTCACCAAACATCCCCATAAATATCCCAACGTTCACTAAATATCCCAACGTTCACCAAATATCCCCAAACGTTCACCAAATATCCCCAAACGTTCATTAAATATCCCCAAACGTTCATTAAATATCCCCAACGTTCACCAAACATCCCCAACGTTCACTAAATATCCCAAACGTTCACTAAATATCCCAAACGTTCACCAAATATCCCAAACGTTCACCAAATATCCCCAAACGTTCATTAAATATCCCCAACGTTCACTAAATATCCCAACGTTCAGTAAATATCCTCCAGCGTTCACCATATGTTCACTAAATGTTCACCGGTGTTCAGGGAGCGTTCAGGGGGCATTTACGAGAGGCCGTGACAGCCCTGAGGATGGTGTCATTTTTCATGAGTGTCGCCAGAGAAAATTGAAAGCTTCTAATCTTGAAATAAACTGAAATTGAATCATAGCGTAAAGGGTGTTCTGTCTGTGTGTGTGTGTGTGTGTGTGTGTGTGTGTGTGTGTGTGTGTGTGTGTGTGTGAAGTGAAGGACTGAAATAGACGGACAGATAGACAGAAAAACAGACAGAGATAGACATATAGACACAGCAATAGAGAGATAGAGAGAATTGGTAAAAAAAAAAATAAGACACATGGAGAAATAAAACAGAGATAAAAGGAGATTTGAGAAGTAAGAGAGAGAGAGAGAGAGAGATTCGATAGACGAAGAGAGAGATAGAAAGAGACTAAGATATAGACACAGGGAAAGAGAATTGAAGATACAGAGAGAATCAATCTCTACCTAACCTAACCTAACCAAACCTAACCTAACCTAACCTAACCTAACCTAACCTATCCTAACCTAACCTAACCTATCCTAACCTAACCTAACCTAACCTAACCTAACCTAACCTATCCACTCTTCATCATTACCTCTCTCCACACACTTTATCCACTTATCCACACGACGAAAACACTCCCATCCATTTACCCACACCATATTAGTACCCTACTATCCCTCTATATAAGCATACTATCCATTTATCCACACGACGCAAACATACCATCCACTTACCCACATAATATTCTCCTATCCCTCTATAGAAACACACCATCCACTTACCCACACGACACAAATACCCCACAATCCCTTTATACAAACACACTATCCACTTATCCACACGACACAAACACACTATCCACTTATCCACACGACACAAACACACTATCCACTTATCCACACGACACAAACACACTATCCACTTATCCACACGACACAAACACACTATCCACTTATCCACACTACACAAACACACTATCCACTTATCCACACTACACAAACACACTATCCACTTCATATTCTCCCTATTCCTTCGTTTTATTGATTATTCACCACCAGAGCATTGTATCAATAACCCCGATGGCTGGTGGCGGCACTTTTGCGGTGGTCGAGAGGCGAAATCTTCACTTCAGAGAGAGAGAGAGAGAGAGAGAAAGAGAGAGAGAGAGAGAGAGAGAGAGAGAGAGAGAGAGAGAGAGAGAGAGAGAGAGAGAGAGTTGAACCAAGTGATTCCAATATCAACACAACGGAACGATAACTTTGTGTTATTTTTTTGCACGACAGCTTTAGTTTACGTTTGTTGTGATTGGTTTATATAATGGACCAATGCGCTTACGTCTTTACCATTGTTACTCTTGGTGAATGGAGTAGAAGTATTAGTAGTAGTTGCTGTAGAAGTAGTAGTAGTAGTAGTAGTAGTAGTAGTAGTAATAGTAGTTGTTGTTGTTTTAGTAGTAGTAGTTTTAGTATTAGTTATTGTTGTAGTAGTAGTAGTAGTAATAGTAGTTGTTGGTGTAGTAGTAGTCGTAGTGGTGGTAATAGTAATAATAATAAAATAAGTAATCGTAGTCTCACTCTCTCTCTCTCTCTCTCTCTCTCTCTCCTACAGACTAAAGTACAAGGGTTACAGTGGACAACACAAGTAGGTGTGGTAATGGAGGTAAGAGACGTACAAGAAGAGAAGAGGAGAGAGGAAGAGGCATTAGGGAGAGTGGAGGGAAGAGTGACTGGTGTTGGCATGTACAGTAGAGAGAGAGAGAGAGAGAGAGAGAGAGAGAGAGAGAGAGAGAGAGAGAGAGAGAGAGAGAGAGAGAGAGAGAGAGAGAGACGAAAGAAAAACTGAGAAAAAAATAAAACACAGAAAAACGGAAAGCTCAAGCATGTAACAGAAACAGAACAATACCTAAGAAACTAAAGATGGACAGACAGACAGACAAAAAGAGAGAGACAGACAGACAGACAAAGAGAAAGAGAGACAGACAGACAGAACAAGAGAAAGTAGTAAAATACAACACGACAGGAAAGGGAAAGGAAGTGGAAAGTTTACCCAGAGAGAGAGAGAGAGAGAGAGAGAGAGAGAGAGTTTTTCCTCTTTCTACACAGTAAGTGCGAGAGGCTGTTAGCTTGACTTGGTAAAGACACGTGGAAATAATACGAAAGGAGAGGAGAGAGAGAGAGAGAGAGAGAGAAGGCAAGAGGAAGGAGAGAAGGAGAGAGAAAGGAGAGTAGGAGAGCAAAGTGGAAAGAGGAAAGGAG
>CAUDMG010000182.1:0-5000 GCA_958450375.1 Homarus gammarus | reverse complement strand
TGTTACTGTGTTATTATTATACCCGACAGTTCAGGTAAATTAAATATGGGTTGAGTTGTCCGTAGACTTTTATACTCTAAATTTTGTCCTTAGTATTTTACGTTTAAGTTTTGTCTTATTGAATTATCTCCCACCTTCCCTTCCTCCCCATCCCTACCTCACCACCCTCCTCTCCCCAACCCTTCCCTTTCTCCCCAAACCTTCCCCTTACCCCCTCCTCTCTCCCCAACCTTCCTCCACTACCCCCAACCCTTCTCTTTCTCCCCAACCCTCCCCCACCACCCTCCTCTCCCCAACCCTCCCCACTACCCACCCCACCCTCCTCTCCCCAACCCTTCCATTTCTCCCCAAACCTTCCCCTTACCCCCTCCTCTCTCCCCAACCTTCCTCCACTACCCCCAACCCGTCTCTTTCTCACCACTACCCACCCCCACCACCCTCACTCTCCCCAACCCTCCCCACTATCCACCCACCCTCCTCTTCCCAACCCTTCCCTTTCTCCCCAACCCTCCCCCTCTGCCCTAACTAAGCGACGAAGGAAATATCCCGGACATTATTACATTTAAACTATCTAAATCTCTCTCCCCGGCTTCCATATTAAGACTAATGGGGAGAGAATGGCCAGACCTGACTCCCAGAGGTTATTAGACTCCTTCCTGCTGTCCTTCAAGACGTCAGGCAGGTGAGTATATTCTTGGAGGAGGTAAACAGGTAAATGATATTGTGAGGAGGGAGGGAGGGAGGGAGGGAGGGAGGGTGAGAGGGAGGGAAGGAGGGAGGGAGGAGGGAGGGTGGGAGGGAGGGAGGGAGGGTGAGAGGGAGGGAGGGAGGGAGGGAGGGAGGGAGGGAGGGTGAGAGAGTTGGATGATGGGAGGAAAGGTGGGTGGTGAGAGAGGGAGACGGAGGGAAGGAAGGAAGGAAGGAGAAAGAGAGACAGGGAAGAAGGAAGGGTGGCAGGGATGGAGACAGGAAAGGAAGGAGGGAGGGGGTGCAAGGGGCCAGGGAAGGAAGGAGGGAAGGAAGGAGGGAAAGCTATGATTGTCAATCTTTAAACTTCTGGTGTGTGCGTTTCGTCTCTCTCTCTCTCTCTCTCTCTCTCTCTCTCTCTCTCTCTCTCTCTCTCTCTCTCTCTCTCTCTCTCTCTCTCTCTCTCTCTCTCTCTCTCACACACACACACACACACACACACTCCATCATATCCCACTTTATCATCCTCCCCTTTTCTCCTCACTCATTTCTCCCTCCAATTTACCTCTCTCTCTCTCTCTCTCTCTCTCTCTCTCTCTCTCTCTCTCTCTCTCTCTCTCTCTCACCGTTGATCTACTTCTCTCTCCGTCCCCCTACAGACACCCTCCTCTACCTCTTCTTCCACCTCCTCTTCCTCTCCTGCCCTTCCTCTTCTCCCCACCTCACCTCCACCTCTTCCTCCTCTCCCCACTTAATCCCCGGCCCCCCTCCTCTACCTCCCCCCCCCTCCTCTACCCCCCCCCCCTCCAGCTATTTCAATCATCCAAAAATAAAAAAAAAAAAAAAAAAAAATCCCAGCTAAAAGAGCATATCGACCTACTTTATTTCTAGCTATTGTATGATGAACAAAAAGTAACCACATTACTTTTTTTTTTAGGGCTATACATATATGTCCGTACGAGTGAGGATAATCTTGGTCTCCCCTACAAAAGAAAACGATATAGATGAGTCATAGTATATATTTTATTTTTTTTGGGGGGGTGGGGTGGGGGAGGGGGAGAGATGGGAGGTTGGGCGAGCGTAAGGGGGGTGGGGGAGGGGTTTGGTGAGGGTGAGGGGGAAGAGGGGGGAGGTTGGGCGAGGGTAGGGGGTGGGGGAGGGGTTGGGTGAGGGGGGAGAGACGGGAGGTTGGGCGAGGGTAGGGGGTGGGGGAGGGGTTGGGGGAGGGTGAGGGGGGAGAGATGGGAGGTTGGGCGAGGGCAGGACAGGGGGGGGGGAGTAATGGGGGATTAGGGGTTGAGGGGTTAGGGAGAGGTTGCCATTTCGCATTTAATATCTCCCCCCCTCTCTTCTCTCTCTCTCTCTCTCTTCTCTCTTCTCTCTCTCTCTCTCTCTCTAATACCTCTCTAATCATCCAGGATTCGCCTCCCAGTCCAACAATCAAGGAGGATTTGCCTTATCGAATCCTCATAACTACAGGTTTTCCCACACTGAATCCTACATTTATACAGGATTTTCGTTACTAATCCAAGAAATAACTCCACATTTCCTCTAACAATCCTAAAGACACACAGCATTATTTTACCTAATCCTACAATTGACATCATTTTTTAATCCTACAGTCAACCATATAACCTTCCAATCCTACACTAAAAGAAGACCCATTCCTTCCAATCCTACCACCAAAAAGACCATATCCTTCCAAATCCTACCATCAAGAAGACCATATCCTTCCAAATCCTACAATCAAGAAGACCCATATTCCTCCAAATCCTACAATCAAGAAGACCCATATTCCTCCAAATCCTACCATCAAAAAGACCATATTCTTCCCAATCCTACCATCAAAAAGACCATATCCTTCCAAATCCTACCATCAAAAAGACCCATATTCCTCCAAATCCTACCATCAAGAAGACCATATCCTTCCAAATCCTACAATCAAAAAGACCATATCCTTCCAAATCCTACAATCAAAAAGACCATATCCTTCCAAATCCTACCATCAAAAAGACCATATCCTTCCAAATCCTACCATCAAAAAGACCATATCCTTCCAAATCCTACAATCAAAAAGACCATATCCTTCCAAATCCTACCATCAAAAAGACCATATCCTTCCAAATCCTACTAGAAAAAGGAATCATGAACAAGACTATTAATGAATAAATGTATAACTGGAGTGAATAAATTAATAAGGCTATTTTGCGTGTATTTATGCTAATGAAAGTGTGTGTATGTATGAAATTTATGAAGGGATTAGCAAGTATGAAGAGATTAGCAGGGATTATGGTAACTCCTCCCTGATTCGATTACAATCATCTCTGTGTTAAGTTCTTTGGGCTAGGGATTTCTCTCTCTCTCTCTCTCTCTCTCTCTCTCTCTCTCTCTCTCTCTCTCTCTCTCAAGTCTATTTCTCTCTCTCTCTATTCTATTTCTCTCTTTCACTATCCATTTCTCTCTCTCACCATTTCTTTATCTATATTTCAATCTCTCACTCTTTCTCTCTCTCACTCGCTCTCTCCCTCTCTCTCTTTCACTTTCTCTTCTCACTTTCTCACTCTGCCCGTCTGTCTGCCTGTCTGTTTGTTTGTTTGTCTGTCTCCAAGTTTTCTTTTCCCCTCCGTCTCTCTCTCTCTCTCTCTCTCTCTCTCTGTCTATCTCTCTCTCTCTCTCTCTTTCACTTTCTCTTCTATCTCTTTCCCCCTTTCCCTTCTCACTTTCTCAATCTGCTCGTCTGTCTGTGTCTCCAATTTTTCTTCTCTCTCTCTCTTTTCCCTATTTCTCGCTATCTTTCTATCTCTCTCGCTTTCTCTCCCTCTCTGTAATATACACCCACATACCGTACATACCAACACACACACACACACACACACACACACACGCACACACACACAGTCAGATATACATCAAGACTACACCTGAAATTCAGTCAATTTTTCCCTTGAATAATCAGATCGAGGCTAATGGCGTCGTTCCTCATCCTGGAAGAAAAATATTATATACAGAGGTGCCAAGGTTCACTACCCTCCTACCTCACTTTCCTTTTTACAGGATGAACGTGACGGTAATATGTATGCTTCGTTTTACAGTACAAATAACGAACGTAATGGAAAACTATAAATATATTTTAGAGCGTTGAGAGAAGGTGAGGGAAGTGGGGAGGAGAGAATGTGAGGGAGGAGAGAAGGTGAGGGAAGTGGGGAGGAGAGAATGTGAGGGAGGAGAGAATGTGAGGGAGGAGAGAGGGAGGTGAGGAGGTATACAAGGATGTCTGGTCGTCCTAGGATTAAAATTCAACGCGGTGTAGGCTCGGACGCAGTGTTGGCAATTCTGGTAGTTGTCTTGTTGGCGTTTGCTACACTGCTTCACTATCGTCACACATAAGTAAAAATAAATCTAAGAATGACTAAATTAATTAAGACTCGACAGCAAGAAATAAACTTGATCTATCTGTATAAAATGTCTGAAAAAAAACACGATTTTATTAATTTCACCAAAACCAATAACATATTAAAGTTATTAAAAACAAATAGAATATATTTTTTACAGAAATCTACTAATGAATTTGATAATAAGTAAAATAATAGACTTTTGTTAAGAACGTCTACGGTCACAACAATCCAGTTTCCATTTACGAACGAGAACAACAACAACAACAACGGACGTATCACACACACCCACACACACACACCCACACACACACACACACACACACACACACACGCACACACACACACACACACACACACACACACACACACGCACACACACCCTCATAAGCGGTACACAGTTTATTATATTGACTGAGATAACATGATACGAGTTCCTGAAGGCAAACTTTAATATGGGTTAATATAACAAGACTAATATATACTGAGAGACAGACACAAAGACAGACACAGAGACAGACACAGAGACAGACACAGAGACAGACACAGGGACAGACACAGAGACAGACACAGAGACAGACACAGGGACAGACACAGAGACAGACACAGAGACAGACACAGAGACAGACACAGAGACAGACACAGGGACAGACACAGAGACAGACACAGAGACAGACACAGGGGCAGACACAGGGACAGACACAGGGACAGACAGATACATAGATAGATAGATAGATAGAGAGAGAGATAGAGAGATAGTCATATAGAAAAAAGAAAAAGAGAGAAAGACAGAAACACATATAGAGAAAAACAGGCAGAAAGACAGGAAGAAGGATAAAAAAAGACAGAGAGACACACAGAGAGAGAGAGAGAGAGAGAGAGAGAGAGAGAGAGAGAGAGAGAGAGAGAGAGAGAGAGAGA
>CAUDMG010000181.1:0-29674 GCA_958450375.1 Homarus gammarus | reverse complement strand
ACACACATTATCATACTACAGTCATCCATTGCCTTGTGTTGCAAGCAGAGTATTTTAGTGGTAAGAGTAAAATAACTTTGTTGTGTTGCATTTCGTACTAGGTGTTACTTGACGCAGTAATTATGTTAATTGTAGGGTGAAGTAAGGTTTTATTGCCTGTTTATAATTATTGATTGTGTATTTTTTGAGTTAGTCGATTTGGAGTTTTTGAGTAAGATGTGATTTTTAGTAGATTTTTGAGTTGATAAAATATGTGTGTGATTTTTTAGGAAGTGAATATGTGAATTTTGAGTACGTAATTGTGTGATTTTTGAGTACGTAAATATGTGATTTTTAAGTACGTGAATATGTGATTTTTTAAGTAAGTAATTATGTGATTTCTGAGTAAAGTTAATTCAATTTGAGTGAAAATTTACTCATGCTGTCATGAATATCTCCCAAGACAATATAAGTGTTGACGAGTTGCATCAATATAATTCTTCTTCTTACACAGCTACGAGTGTTACCTCAACAACACAGTAATACAACCCACGCATATAGATTTAATATAATTCCGGCATTTTTATTGTCCGTTCCCTTGCATGTTTGCCCCCAAGAGCCTTCCTTACCCCCCCCCCCCCCCCCCCCACACACACACACACAACCATTCCCGGGCAAACGAAAAAACAACAGTGACAACCACCCTCTGGAAAAGTGAAATTAACTCACCTGTTTGTGAAGACGTTTGCTTGAGCACAATGGCTTTTTTTTGTTGTGGGGCATATTTAGGGTTAATGTTGTAACGTTGTGGGAGCCTTTATCGCCCTCCGAGAACCACCTTATTGTCCTGCTCACCGCTTTGTGTCACCCTCTTTTTTTATCGATATATTTCCCCCTCTCTCAGATAATGTTGTTGCGGCTCTCTCTGTTCCTCCTTCTGCTGCTGGTGGAGGAATGTGTTGAAGTTGGAAGGTTTTTCTGGGTGTAGAGGGATTTGTGGTTGTAAGGGGTGTGTAGGGATGTGTGTGTGGAGGGTGGATGTAGGGGATGTGTGGAGGGGGAGGGGTGTAGGGGGTGTGTGGAAGGGGAGGGGTGTAGGGGGTGTGGAGGAGGGATGTAGGGGTGTGCGTGGAGGTAGGGGAGGGGTATACGAGGATGTGTGGAGAAGGAAGAGGGGTGTAGTGGGATGTGTGATGGAGGGGGAGGTGTAGAGGGATGTGTGATGGAGGGGAAGGTGTAGGGGATATGTGGAGAAGGAGGGGGTGAAGGTGATGTGTGCAGGAGGAGGGGAAGGAGGTTGTGCTTCGTCAGGTTCTCCTTCGCTCACCGATCTGCAGCAGTAGGAGGAGGAGGAAGGAGGAGGAGGAGTAGGAAGGGAGGGGAGGTAGTATGCTTGGTGAAATTTGGAGTCTGGAAGTGCGTGTATTTACCAAATGTGGTGCAGGTTTTGGCAAGAGTTTAGCTACCGACTGTACCATGGCGCTGGGGGGAGGGGAGGGGGAAGAAGGGAAGGAGAGGGGAGGAAGAGGAGAGGGGAGAGAAGGGAACGGGAGAGAAGGAGGAGAAGGAAGAGAACAATATATTTTTTAACCCCTTGTGTTTTTCAGGTATAGTTTATCATCTAAAATATTGTGTTTATCTTCCGTGACGTGAGATAAGATAAGGCTGATGTTGAGTGAGAATGACATATACGTATTAGGGTCTTGGTCAGAAGGCAACCTTTTGCTTCCCGCGTGACTTGTTGAGACTGGTGGAACTTTATCCTCTCCTTAGCCTTTGCAGTGATGCTTATGTTTATAGTAATTATCGTCCCTCCTCCTCCTATTCTTCCTCCTCTTCCATATCCTCCTCCTCCTCCTCCTCCCATTTTTCCCTTTCTCCTCATCCTCCCCCCCTCCTCTTCTTCCTCCTCCCCACACATTACCCTTACTACCCCACACCCCCGCTCAGCACCCCACACTCCCGCTCAGCACCCCACACCCCCGCTCAGCACCCCACACCCCCGCTCAGCATCCCACACCCCCGCTCAGCACCCCACACCCCCGCTCAGCACCCACACCCCCGCTCAGCACCCCGGCAGACACCAGCAACAACTCTCCTTTAGTTTAGTAACAACAGTCACCCCGGCGAAACTTGTCCCAGATATACTGTACTAGCTTGTGGCTCGCCCCTGTTACCTCGCCTTCCTCGCCACCCTCGCCCTTACTCATGTTACCTTGTGTTGTGCCTCGCCTCTCATCGCCACCCTCTCCCTTACCCGTATTACCTTGTGTCATGGCTCGTCTCTGCTCTCCTCGCCCTCACCAATGCTACTGATGCCTCGCCTTCCTCGCCTTAAGAAAATTTCCGTAGATTATGCCCATAATGTCAATATTATCCTTCTTAAGGCAATAATCCAGGTACACACATTCACGTACATACACAATACATACGTGTACATGGATAAATACGAACATGAATCCCACACACACACACACACTGTTCCTATACTCTTCCTTTACCAAATCTAACCCCCCCTCCTTCTTCCACACCCCCTCCCCCCCACCTCACCAGCGGCCCATAAAAACAACAAGGCGAGAGAGAGCAAAACAATGCAGTGTATCAGAATTGTGGGAAAGTTTACATTTTCTTCGCTTTCAATAGTGGGGGGAATTTTACGAGACAATCAAAACAATGGGACATAAACAGTCTCTTTCGATGTGTGTGTGTGTGTGTGTGTGTGTGCCAAATATTACTGCCGTTCGATGTGTGTGTGTGTGCGCCAAATATTACTGCCGTTCGATGTGTGTGTGTGTGAGCCAAATATTAATGCTTCCTGCGCCAAATTTTATCTCCCTTCAGTACGCCAAAATATTACCCCACAACTTTCCATGTGAAATATTTCCATTATTTTTACCTTGAGTATTTTTTTCTCTGTGATAATTTATATTTATATTAAGGGTTTTAAATATTATTATCTATGTTGGATTGTTATTAATGGGAAGTATTATATATTGGATATTACTCTTGCCAAATGAATTAGAATATTTAGTATGATTGAAGTATTACTCACTCGGTATGTATTCAATATCGTGAGGAATATTACCCCTTGATAAACTGAATATTACCACCATGATTCACCTGATTGGTTTATTAATTGGTATTCAAGAATATTAACCTATCACCAAGGAGGGTTAATTTTTGGTCGCTACCCGCCCCCCCCCCCCCCCACCAAAAAAAAAATATTCCGACCTCGAGTATTAACATTTTAGGAATATTATCTACATTATAGGCACAAATTAATACTTATTCACGCAGTACCTTCAAAATAATACTCCTATATACGAGGATAATATCAAATCAGAATATTCTCCCTTGTGTTAAACTTTACATCCAACATCATTTCACTCTCACTGTTAACCTCATTTTACCACTTTTATTTATCTCTATATTTTTTGTATCGATTTTATTTTACTGTTTTTTTTTGCTCTTAAATGGCGTTGGCTGTGAGGTTCAATAACAAAAATAAGATTGGTTGCAATTTGTGCGGATAATCACACAGGCAATTACTGCATGCAATTATCATATATTGCATGGGTCTCAGGTCTCTCGTATCCTGTGGAGGATTTTAAGCTGTGTTCTGTTGTATGATGAGCAACGCGTGTGTCTTCTACTGGTTGGTGTTTAGTCCTTCCTTCCTTCCTTCCGTTTGTGAGGGGTCTTTGTGGTGTGTGTGTGGGGGGAGCTGTGCTTGCATGTTTTTGGGGGCTGTGCTTGTGTGTGAGGCCGTGTTTTTGTTATGTATTTGGGGGCTGTGTTTGTGTGGGGAGGAGGCTGTTTTTGTGTTTGGGGGGGGGGGGGTGGCTGTACTTTTGTGTATGTGTTTATGTCTGTATGTGACTGTGTGTGTGTTTAGTAACATGTACAGTCTAGCCTATATCAAGCTCTTGTGTGACCTCTCATGTCCACACGAATAAAACACCATCACCATAACAGTTGTACAGATTGATCGCTAAACACTTTGAACGATGAATACCTTAACGTTCTTGAGCTATGTTGTGAACATTCTTATTGAAGTAAATATATTGTAGAATGATACTTGACTACCCAGGTCGCGCTACCCTGATGACGGGACTACAACTACTTTTTTTGGCCTCCAACCTCCCCCAATAGCCACACCTTCGTCGCCATTTTATTACCTTACAATTAAAGATAAAAGTATCTACCCTACCTGTGTTAGTTGAGCCGCAGATTTATGCCGCATTCAGTGACTAATGCCTCATAGTCAATATCTGCGGCCGTTGTCGGCTTTGTGGCCGAATATCTCGTTCCCCTGAGGTAAAGCAATGCAGACCTAGGCAGAGAGAAGGACCGTAACTTCTGGGCTGCTGCTTCTGTTCGGATAACACCTCAGCCAGTCTTGCATAGAAACATCTTGCACTTGGTCCCATCCCATCAGAGGTTGTGAACACCAGGGGAGTGAAGCTGCCTTGATCAGCATTCTGAATTCTCTCCCCCTATGCCCTGATCTTGTCATTCTCGTACCTCCTGTGTGATTATCTAGAGCTAGGTTATGGTGACATGCGGCCATGGGATCGAAAATCCATATATCAAAGAAGGCTCGCTGTCCCCGCGTCCAGAATCCTCAAGCACTGGCGTTCACACACACTTCGTTGGATATGTTTGAAATCCTGTAATGGACTACCACTATTACTACTACTACTACTACTACTACTACTAATAATAATAATAATAATAGTAATGATAACCCTTAAAAATCCTTAAGTAAGCATCTCCACTATGACTCATATTATGTACTCAAGCTATATAACTTATGAGTGCGTTACTTAAGGTGTGTGTGTGTGTGTGTGTGTGTGTCGTGCGTGAAGATAATGATCATAATGAGTGTTTGATGAGTGGGGTGAGAGGGGAGGGATAGTGAGTGGGTGAGGGAGGTGAGTGTGGTGGTGGTAGAGAGGTAAACAACACGTGTTACTGTACTGCGTCTGGCCACGTACAAGTAATAGGTCTCATTAGGTGTAAGTACGAGGCCTTACCACCTATAACTACCTGTAATTACCTGGTATAATAACCATTCTGTGGGAAACATGTGACGTGATGCGTGTTGTGCTTATATTGTTGAAATTCCAATGGCTACTGATGATGATATGTTTGTGTTCTACTGTGAGAAACTAAATTATCCACACACACACACACACACACCTGTTCTCCGCCAGGTACAATACCCTTAAGATTGTTGTGGTGTTGTGAGGGAGAAATTTCCTGGATTAAAAATTTCCCCACAGTTCATTTTACCTAACCTAACCTAACCTAACATAGGCCCTTCAGGTAGCTTTAGGGTGTCTAATCATCTGGTGATTTAAAGAGCGAGAATTATAAATGTTTAAGGCAAGCCCCTCCACACGCCCCTCCAGTCATCCCTCCACTCGCTCCTCCACTGGCCTCTCAATATATCCCTCCACACGCCCCTCCAGTCGTCCCTCCACTCGCTCCACTGGCCTCTCAATATATCCCTCCACACGCCCCTCCAGTCGTCCCTCCACTCGCTCCTCCACTGGTCTCTCAATATATCCCTCCACACGCCCCTCCAGTCGTCCGTCCACTCGTCCTTCCACACGCCTCTCCTCTCGTCTCTCCACTCGTCCCTCCACACGCCCCTTCACATCCACACAACTCACTGATTCGTCCTTTTAAAATTCAAACCAGATTTAAGACCTTACACTTACACACACACACTCTCTTTCACTAGGAGTTGTTGTTGTTGTTATAGGTGTTAAAGCAATCACATTCTTTCCCATACGCTAAAATAATCACATTCAGGGCACCAATGAGATCCTATATGAGTCCTTGCCATCGTTTTAATTATATCCTACCACGTCGAGTCCTTCCTATCGTTCTTACTGTATCCTACCACCTTTATCAAGTCCTCTGGTACACACTCGCTTTATCACGCAAATTTTACCCATCTTCAATCATTATTTCACTTCGTCACTAGCAAGGATTTCTACTAATTAATACATCTATAGTTAATTGGTTTTTTTAAGTTTATTCCCATAGTTTATTCCCATAGTATATTTCCATTGTTTCTTTACATAGTTTTTTCTTTAAATTTATTCTCATAGTTTTGTATCTCTTCATAGTTTCTTCTCAATTTCTTGTGTCTTCTTTTAATCCGAGAGACAGACCGACAGACAAACGTAATCACCTCTTCGTTACGTCACTAAAACACACACACACACACACACACAGTGGGTCGCTTTTACGTCACCTCAGGGTCCAGCAGCATCAGGCGCCCTTAACACGTCCAAAGGCAACCAAAAGACTCCCGAGTTAAGAAACCCTGTAAAGTCCTTGAATTTTGGTCCCTCCACAACTGGTGAGCTTCCGACGCAGCGGCCGCCATCAGTATTTACTTGTTTGTCTGAACAACAGAGGCCGTGTCAAATTTCGCTTTAATTACCCGGGTCATTTTATTGCCGGTGCAGTTGCGACCTCTGGCGAATCCGGTTATAGTTACGCTTCCAGTTAATAGTGGAAGAATCCTCATGTTCCTACCTCTCGTTTACCCGATCATTCGGATAAACGAAAAGATTCATTGATCAGGAATACATGAAATGTTTTATTTTGGTGTGTAGTGATTAAAGTCATTGTTGATTGTATCAGATTTCCGGCGGCAAACGACAGACATTGCTCTAATATATGACGAGTCTGAAGCGTTAAAAAATGTCCGTTGATGTTTTATCAAAAGAGATGCGTGCATTATTTCGCTACACTACCTCTTTATAGTGTGGAAAAATGTAGACAACACGAGCATATGACTGCAAGATTACTCGTGCAGTGTTTTATTCGCTATATTAAGAATTTGAAAGCAATATGGACACTTAATATTTTAATTATGCCATTGTTTGTTGAGCATGTGTACTGTGTCGGTATAATACTCCGCCCTATTAGCTTCGGCCCTAACTATAATCTTGTCACATCAATAAGACCTGCTCACAACCTGAATTAAATTGCATCGATCATTTTTCCCATATTATATATATATATGCAAGTAAATCACTGTAGGTGCGCGTGATCTAGGTATATGCTGATAACCACCAGGAAAGAAGAAAACACGAAGTTCCCAAGCGCTTTCGTGTAATTCACATCTTCAGGGGTGAGTACAGAAGAGTCTGTACTCACCCCTGAAGATGTGAATTACACGAAAGCGCTTGGGAACTTCGTGTTTTCTTCTTTCCTGGTGGTTATCAGCATATATATATATATATATATATATATATATATATATATATATATATATATATATATATATATATATTTCACCTCTTTTTTCTTCTAATATTTCCAAAGGATTATTATTATTGTTCCCGTGAGTCTGGACAGAAGCACCGGGTCATTATGAAAGTCACTAGATACTGATATCATGTTATCTCTTATCTACCTGGGTAATTATTATCTCTCTATGAATGACTCACTTTCATCTAGGATTATACTTATTACACGTTCATTGGCTTCTCTCTCTCTCTCGTCATTATATTGTGAGTGGTGTGATGGTGACGTTTGGAGGTGAATGGTGAGTGACTTTCTTTCTGTCTGTTTTTGTTTTGTGGATATTTGTGTGTGTTAATTACCTGTTGGGTGTTTGTTTCTTAACTATGTCTTACCTGTTTGGTGTTTGTTTCTTAATTACCTTACCTGTTGGGTATTTTTTCTTAATTATGACTTACCTGTAGGGTGTTTGTTTCTTAATTACCTTACCTGTTGGATGTTTGTTTCTTAATTACCTTACCTGTTGGGTAATTTTTCTTAATTATGCCTTACCTGTTGGGTATTTGTTTCTTAATAAAGTCGTACCTGTTGGATGTTTGTTTCTTAATTACCTTACCTGTTGGGTGTTTGTTTCTTAGTTATGACTTACCTGTTGGGTGTTTGTTTCTTAATTAAGGCGTACCTGTTGGGTGTTTGTTTCTTAATTGTGACTTACCTGTTGGGTGTTTGTTTCTTAATTATGTCTTACCTGTAGGGTGTTTGTTTCTTAATTACCTTACCTGTTGGGTTTGTTTCTTAATTATGTCTTACCTGTTGGGTGTTTGCTTCTTAATTATGTCTTACATGTTGGGTGTTTGTTTCTTAATTATGTCTTACCTATAGGGTGTTTATTTCTTAATTATGTCTTACCTGTTGGGTGTTTGTTTCTTAATTATGTCTTACCTGTTGGGTGTTTGTTTCTTAGTTATGACTTACCTGTTGGGTGTTTGTTTCTTAATTAAGGCGTACCTGTTGGGTGTTTGTTTCTTAGTTATGACGTACCTGTTGGGTGTTTGTTTCTTAATTAAGGCGTACCTGTTGGGTGTTTGTTTCTTAATTATGTCTTACCTGTTGGGTGTTTGTTTCTTAATTATGTCTTACCTGTAGGGTGTTTGTTTCTTAATTACCTTACCTGTTGGGTTTGTTTCTTAATTATGTCTTACCTGTTGGGTGTTTGCTTCTTAAGTATGTCTTACATGTTGGGTGTTTGTTTCTTAATTATGTCTTACCTATAGGGTGTTTGTTTCTTAATTATGTCTTATCTGTTGGGTGTTTGTTTCTTAATTATGTCTTACCTGTTGGGTGTTTGTTTCTTAATTATGTCTTACCTGTTGGGTGTTTGTTTCTTAATTATGTCTTACCTGTTGGGTGTTTGTTTCTTAATTATGCCTTACCTGTTGGGTGTTTGTTTCTTAATTATGTCTTACCTAGGGTGTTTGTTTCTTAATCACCTTACCTGTTGGGGGTTTCATAATTTGATAACACACTTTTTTTGTGTAGAAACATTTGTTTTTGTTTTTTCTGTTTGTTTTCTTTTGATAGTGATGTATTGACTGTCTGTGTATGTGTATGTATGTTTAGATTTATGTACTCATGTATGTAAACTGCTAAAGACACAGTCCAGAAAAAATGAAGAAATACAAAAAAATAACAAAAATATCGGGATAATATTTAACTAAATATGCAGAGTTAGGAATGAAGGAATAAACGTGATGATTGAAGAACCAGAAAGAAGACAGACATGACAATAGTTGAATGAAATTGAAAGTTCTGCTCTCAGGGGTGATGCCAAATACGGAAGCATTGGTTATGACTGGCCGTAAATGTTTAGGAATTGGAGGGCCGTGGTCGCCAACCCTCAGATATGATGATGGTAATATAATGAGTCATTTTTATAATGTATCATTATCCTCTCATCCCTCATTATACAGGGAATGTTTGTCAGTTGGCTGTATCGGGAATGTTTGTTAGTCGGTTGTGTCGGGAATGTTTGTCAATCGGTTGTGTCGGGAATGTTTGTCAGTCGGTTGTGTCGGGAATTTTTGTTAGTCGGTTGTGTCGGGAATGTTTGTCAGTCGGTTGTGTCGGGAATGTTTGTTAGTCGGTTGTGTCGGGAATGTTTGTTAGTCGGTTGTGTCGGGAATGTTTGTTAGTCGGTTGTATAGGGGAATGTTTGTTAGTCTGTTGTGTCGGGAATGTTTGTCAGTCGGGTGTGTCGGGAATGTTTGTCAGTTGGTTGTATCGGGAGTGTTTGTTAGTCGGTTGTGTCGGGAATGTTTATTAGTCGGTTGTGTCGGGAATGTTTGTCAGTCGGTTGTGTCGGGAATGTTTGTCAGTCGGTTGTGTCGGGAATATTTGTTAGTCGGTTGTGTCGGGAATGTTTGTTAGTCTGTTGTGTCGGGAATGTTTGTTAGTCGGTTGTGTCGGAATGTTTGTTAGTCGGTTGTGTCGGGAATGTTTGTCAGTCGGTTGTATCGGGATTGTTTGTTAGTCGGTTGTGTCGGGGATGTTTATTAGTCGGGTGTGTCGGGAATGTTTGTTAGTCGGTTGTGTCGGGAATGTTTATTAGTCGGGTGTGTCGGGAATGTTTGTTAGTCGGTTGTGTCGGGAATGTTTGTCAGTCGGTTGTGTCGGGAATGTTTGTCAGTCGGTTGTGTCGGGAATGTTTGTTAGTCGGTTGTGTCGGTAATGTTTGCTAGTCGGTTGTGTCGGGAATGTTTATTAGTCGGGTGTGTCGGGAATGTTTGTTAGTCGGGTGTGTCGGGAATGTTTGTCAGTCGGTTGTGTCGGGAATATTTGTCAGTCGGTTGTGTCGGGATTGTTTTTTAGTCGGTTGTGTCCGGAATGTTTGTTAGTCGGGTGTGTCGGTAATGTTTGTCAGTCGGTTGTGTCGGGAATGTTTGTTAGTCTGTTGTGTCGGGAATGTTTGTTAGTCGGTTGTGTCGGAATGTTTGTTAGTCGGTTGTGTCGGAATGTTTGTTAGTCGGTTGTGTCGGGAATGTTTATTAGTCGGTTGTGTCGGGAATATTTGTCAGTCGGGTGTGTCGGGAATGTTTGTTAGTCGGGTGTGTCGGGAATGTTTGTCAGTCGGTTGTGTCGGGAATGTTTGTTAGTCGGTTGTGTCGGTAATGTTTGTTAGTCGGTTGTGTCGGGAATGTTTATTAGTCGGGTGTGTCGGGAATGTTTGTTAGTCGGTTGTGTCGGGAATGTTTGTCAGTCGGTTGTGTCGGGAATGTTTGTTAGTCGGTTGTGTCGGTAATGTTTGTTAGTCGGGTGTGTCGGGAATGTTTGTCAGTCGGTTGTGTCGGGAATATTTGTCAGTCGGTTGTGTCGGGATTGTTTTTTAGTCGGTTGTGTCCGGAATGTTTGTTAGTCGGTTGTGTCGGGAATGTTTGTTAATCGGGTGTGTCGGGAATGTTTGTTCGTCGGGTGTGTCGGGAATGTTTGATAGTCGGTTGTGTCGGGAATGTTTGTTAGTCGGGTGTGTCGGTAATGTTTGTTAGTCGGGTGTGTCGGTAATGTTTGTTAGTCGGTTGTGTCGGTATTGTTTGTTTGTCGGTTGTGTTGGGATTGTTTGTTAGTCGGTTGTGTCGGTAATGTTTGTTAGTCGGTTGTGTCGGTAATGTTTGTCAGTCGGTTGTGTCGGGAATGTTTATTAGACGGGTGTGTCGGGAATGTTTGTTAGTCGGTTGTGTCGGGAATGTTTATTAGTCGGGTGTGTCGGGAATGTTTGTTAGTCGGTTGTGTCGGGAATGTTTGTTAGTCGGTTGTGTCGGGAATGTTTGTCAGTCGGTTGTGTCGGGAATGTTTGTTAGTCGGTTGTGTCGGGAATGTTTATTAGTCGGGTGTGTCGGGAATGTTTGTTAGTCGGGTGTGTCGGGAATGTTTGTCAGTCGGTTGTGTCGGGAATATTTGTCAGTCGGTTGTGTCGGGATTGTTTTTTAGTCGGTTGTGTCCGGAATGTTTGTTAGTCGGGTGTGTCGGTAATGTTTGTCAGTCGGTTGTGTCGGGAATGTTTGTTAGTCGGTTGTGTCGGGAATGTTTGTTAGTCTGTTGTGTCGGGAATGTTTGTTAGTCGGTTGTGTCGGGAATGTTTGTCAGTCTGTTGTGTCGGGAATGTTTGTCAGTCGGTTGTGTCGGAATGTTTGTTAGTCGGTTGTGTCGGGAATGTTTGTCAGTCGGTTGTATCGGGATTGTTTGTTAGTCGGTTGTGTCGGGAATGTTTGTTAGTCGGTTGTGTCGGGAATATTTGTCAGTCGGGTGTGTCGGGAATGTTTGTTAGTCGGTTGTGTCGGGAATATTTGTCAGTCGGGTGTGTCGGGAATGTTTGTTAGTCGGGTGTGTCGGGAATGTTTGTCAGTCGGTTGTGTCGGGAATGTTTGTTAGTCGGTTGTGTCGGTAATGTTTGTTAGTCGGTTGTGTCGGGAATGTTTATTAGTCGGGTGTGTCGGGAATGTTTGTTAGTCGGTTGTGTCGGGAATGTTTATTAGTCGGGTGTGTCGGGAATGTTTGTTAGTCGGTTGTGTCGGGAATGTTTGTTAGTCGGTTGTGTCGGGAATGTTTGTCAGTCGGTTGTGTCGGGAATGTTTGTTAGTCGGTTGTGTCGGGAATGTTTGTTAGTCGGTTGTGTCGGAAATGTTTATTAGTCGGGTGTGTCGGGAATGTTTGTTAGTCGGATGTGTCGGGAATGTTTGTCAGTCGGTTGTGTCGGGAATATTTGTCAGTCGGTTGTGTCGGGATTGTTTTTTAGTCGGTTGTGTCCGGAATGTTTGTTAGTCGGTTGTGTCGGGAATGTTTGTTAGTCGGGTGTGTCGGGAATGTTTGTTAATCGGGTGTGTCGGTAATGTTTGTTCGTCGGGTGTGTCGGGAATGTTTGATAGTCGGTTGTGTCGGGAATGTTTGTTAGTCGGGTGTGTCGGTAATGTTTGTTAGTCGGGTGTGTCGGTAATGTTTGTTAGTCGGTTGTGTCGGTATTGTTTGTTTGTCGGTTGTGTTGGGATTGTTTGTTAGTCGGTTGTGTCGGTAATGTTTGTTAGTCGGTTGTGTCGGTAATGTTTGTCAGTCGGTTGTGTCGGTAATGTTTGTTAGTCGGGTGTGTCGGTAATGTTTGTTAGTCGGTTGTGTCGGTAATGTTTGTTAGTCGGTTGTGTCGGGAATGTTGTTAGTCGGGTGTGTCGGTAATGTTTGTTAGTCGGTTGTGTTGGGATTGTTTGTTAGTCGGTTGTGTCGGGAATGTTGTTAGTCGGGTGTGTCGGTAATGTTTGTTAGTCGGGTGTGTCGGTAATGTTTGTTAGTCGGTTGTGTCCAGGATTCCGTTTTCTTTGACCTTACAGACAACAAACCTACGAGTCATCCCTTTGATCACTTATTTCTCTCCAATTTTGTTCAAAGGTCAGAGGTCACAGTCTTAAGGTCACGCTGTTGGTCATTAAGGTCAAGGTCTCAAGTCACGCTGTGGGTCACAAAGGTCAGAGGTCAAGGTCTACCTACCGTCCAACAGGTGATTTTTTCGAGGGTGACTTAAGGATATTATTTGTTTTTTCTATTCCCCGTTTTCTGGTTGGATCACATGAAGATTAGACACCCCTTTGCCCAGTTTATTTCACCTTAAGATTAACCACTCTAATCCTAACCTAATTTAACCTTACTTAATCTAACGTAACTGTATGTATATTATGTATGCTGGATTATATATCATGTATGTATATTATGTATGTGCTCCATTTATGTATTATTTATTCAGCCTAGCTAGCAGCGTGTGGCAATGTTATTACCATATCCCACATGCTTAATTAATGTGCCTGGCGACGTATGGAAGCTGCTAATGTATCACTTGCCATACGTCGCCTATAGCAGTTGACAAGGAGCCTAGCCAGGGAGACCGCTGCTCTCCTCTGTGTACATACTCTTATCCAGTAAACCGAACCTACAAAACTATACAGGTGTTTGTGTTCTCTCCTGTATATAGAACTTATTATTCAGAACCTAACATGGCGCAGTGATCCGATCTTACTGGATAATTACGAGTGATAGCGCAAACTTTGTGGAAAGCCGGCTATGGCCTCTATGGACTCTCGCTTGGGTCAACTCCCGCGCCATCTCTCCTCGAAGAATTTCAGCAACTTTGAGCAGTGTCAGTGACAGTGATTTTCTGTGAAGTGTTTAGCGCATTGTGTGTTTCGTGCCATTCATGTGTGACCTTGTTCTAAAGGATTCCCAAGGTATACGGCACGTTCTGGGCATTTGTAAGGAGTAGAGTTCAGTGCACCCGTCTCTGACCGCGTCCTGAGGGTAACTAGACTGACTGGGAGTCGCCGCGCCTCTCCCTCCACCCCCTCACAGCGCCGCCTCCACCCCCCCCTCACAGCTGGGGCGAGACGCTCTACCCGCCCAGGACACACACTCACACACACACATACATACATGTACTAACACTCGCTGACCGTGCGGCTTCCTTAGATATATTTTATATATATAACCTACTTATCTGTGTATTTAATTAATATTTTGTCTGAAATCTTGTTGATACGACGGGCTGACCGGTCAACACTGATTTAAGACATAGTACACAGAGGAAGTAGTTATGTCTCACGCCTTACGTAGCCGTGGACCCAGAGCCTGGATGAGCCAGGCGGGTGATAGCCCCGCAGAGATGGATGACCAGGCCGGCCACGACGCTCCAGCCCCCACATCGCGCAGTCCCTCACCTCAATATTCAGCGTTGTCTCCAGAGATAATTGCTTTACTGAAGTTTATGAGAGATGAGAAACGCGAGGATGAAGCCCACAGACGTTTGGCGGATGAGCACAGAAGGCAAGCAGAGGCAGAACGAGACAACCAACGGAGATTGGAAGACAGTGAACGGTTTGAAGCCTTGATATCTCGCCTCACTGTTAACCAAGCCCCTGGCTCTAACACTGCCTCGGTACTGACTGGTTCAGATACCTCATCCATGCTTCCTTCACACCCCCCAGCCCCACCTAAAGCAGCAGCTCAAACACCGCCCATCTTGAAGCCTGATGTGAATTTCCAGACTTTTCGTGAATGGCGGCGACGGTGGACTGATTATTCTACAATGGTGGATCTCCAGAGTTTTTCACAGCCTAAACAACTCATCCAGCTGCGTATGTGCCTGTCCTTGGAAATTCAGCGTGTCTTGGAACATACGTTGCAGGTACCCCCAACCTCTTTGCTGTCTGTAGAGGAGGTACTGGACGTTCTACAACGGCACATCAAAGGACAGCAGAATGAAGCTCTGCGCAGGAGGGAATTGCTTAGCTGCAGACAGATGGAGGGTGAGTCTTTTGATGCCTTTTACGTGCGTCTTAAGAGAGCCTCGGAAGAGGTAGATATATGTCCAGGCCACCACCAGCAGTGCGAGGAGACCCAGTTGAGGCAGGTGATCCTGATGGGTGTTAAGGACGAGGAACTTGTCCAACGCCTCACCTCCCTCGACTCTTCCTCTTTTCTTAAGGATGTGTTGACGATATGTCGCTCCTATGAGGCTGCCAGGTGTGCCACCTCTGCCATCCGTGCTCCCCCTACAGCTGTACGCGCTGTGTCCCGGTACAAGAAGGACAAGAAGTCTGTTCCTACGCCTTCGCCCACCACGTCCACGCCCGGTTTATTTTGCAACAACTGTGGTAAGCAGCACGGAACACAGGTGTGTCCAGCTGCTCAGTCTACCTGCAACAGCTGTGACCGTAAGGGCCACTGGTCACTCACAGTACGGTGCCCAGCCAAACGCGTCCAGTGCAATGTGTGCGGTCGTCTGGGCCACTATGACAAGTGTTGCCCTTCCAACATACCCAAGGGACCGCGTCGGCGGAAGCTTCAGCCCCCCTCCACCAGAGAGGGCCGCCCACAGTCTTCCAATCAGAGGTACGACGACTCTTGACAACGCTCGAGCCACATTAGGAATGTGTGCTCCCCCCCCCCGCGTCCCAGGACCAAAGTCCCCCAGTACATCAGCGTCATCGTGACCTACGGCGGTGTGTCATCCCGTCTTCAGATGTTGCCCGACACCGGCGCTGATGCTACAGTCATCGGTCCCCAGCAATTGCAAGGCTTGGGGCTCTCTCCAAGTGATCTAGGACCGCCCCCCAAGGATCTCCGCTTTATGGCAGATGGTTCACAGATGACCCCGGCCCTGGGTTCACTCCAAGCACAAGTCACCTTTGGCAACAGGTCGTGTCAAGCCTGGATTGATGTGCATAACGGTGTCCAGACTCCTTTGCTGTCCTACAGACATTGTCAGGAGTTGGCCATCATCTCCCAGGACTTCCCCAAACCTATTCTTGAGGTAAAACACGCCAACAGGGTGCAAAAAGGGAGCAGCAACGACCCTGCTGCCGCCCTACCCCTGCCTCTTGCCAGTGACACCTCTCCTTCGGATGCTCGGAAGTACTTCCTGAAGGAATTCAGCGACGTTCTGGTGACCAAGTCCGCTCTGGAATCCAAGCCTCTCAAGAAGATGGCAGGCCCCCCCATGAGGATCCACCTGAGGGACGACGCGAAGCCATTCGCTATTTACACCCCTCGACTGGTTCCCCTGGCCTTCCGCGAGGCGGTCAAAAACGAGCTGGACTCCATGGTCGCCCAAGAAATTATTGTACCAACCGGCGATGACCCGTCTCCATGGTGTCACCCGATGGTTGTCGTCGCAAAACCTAAAGGTGGTGTTCGGATCACCACTGACCTTTCCAAGCTCAACAACCAGGTGTCTCGTCCTGCGCACCCTTCTCCCACGCCCTTTGCAGCCATACGCAGCGTGAACCCGAAGGCGCGCTTCTTCACGACGATGGACGCACTGTGTGGATACTGGCAGATAGAGCTTGCCGAAGAAGACCGACCACTCACAACGTTCATCACCCCGCATGGACGTTACAGTTATTGCCGTGGCCCCATGGGATTCGCCGCTACAGGAGACGCTTTCTGTCTTCGAGGTGATATGGCTCTACAAGGTCTGGCAAACTGCGTGAAAGTGGTCGACGACATACTTGTGTACGACGAGGATTATATGGATCACCTCCGCCGTATCTACGAGGCACTCAACAGGTGCCGGAAGCACGGCATTACCCTAAATGCCGACAAGTTTGTTCTGGCCAGCTCTTCAGTTGACTTTTGTGGGTACACCCTCTCAGGGAATGGTATCGCAGCTGACCCGGAAAAGGTCCGCGCCATTACGAATTTTCCCACCCCTGCTAACCTGACCGACTTGAGGTCCTTCATCGGTCTCGTCAACCAGTTAGCAGAGTTTTCGTCGGACATCTCCGCAGCTGCTCAACCACTTCGCCCCCTGATGAGCCCCAAGAGGACATTCCTGTGGACCCCCGACCACGACAAGGCCTTCCAGCAAGTGAAACAGGCCCTGTCTCGTCCACCTGTCCTCGCCACGTTCGACCCAGCCTTGCCGACAGTTCTGCAGACAGACGCCTCACGCTTGTATGGCGTGGGATACGCCCTACTGCAGGATCATGGTGGAGGGCAGTTCCGGCTCGTCCAGTGTGGCTCGCGTTTCCTCTCTGACACTGAGACGCGCTACGCCACTATTGAGTTGGAGCTGTTGGCTGTGGTTTGGGCTATGTCCAAGTGCAGGTTTTACCTCATAGGCCTGCAACACTTTCACCTAGTGACCGACCATCGCCCGCTTGTCCCGATCCTCAACCACTACACGCTAGACGCCGTTGAGAACCCTCGCCTCCAGCGTCTGAAAGAGAAACTCTCGGCGTACATCTTCACTGCAGTGTGGCGTGCTGGTAAGGAGCTCTGCATCCCTGATGCCTTATCCCGCTCCCCTGTCAGCCGCCCTACTCCAGAAGACCATGTACTCGACGCCGACCTCGCTCTTTCCGTCAGGACTGTGGTCACTCTCCATGCCGTCCAATCCCTTCGTTCGGACCTGTCACCAGATGACGACAAGGCAATGGAGGACCTTCGAACAGCGGCCCGAGATGACCCTTCCTATGTCCGACTCGTCGAGTGTGTGAGGAATGGATTTCCTAGCAACCGCTACGATCTTCACAACACCCTGCTCCCGTATTGGAAACTCCGCGATGAACTCTACTGCGACGGAGACCTTGTTCTGTACGGAGCACGTGTAGTTGTCCCTGCTGCATCACGTCCCCACGCCTTGGCCCGCCTTCACGACAGTCACCGTGGAGCTGAGGCCACCAAACGACGTGCACGACAGACTGTGTTCTGGCCCGGCATCAACTCCGACATCTCCAATGTTGTCCGTGCGTGTGAGCCCTGCCAAGTATTACAACCCAGCCAGCAGCAGGAACCCTTTATGAGTGACGACAACCCCACCCGCCCCTTTGAGTCTGTGTCGGCCGACTTTTTCTGTGTGTCAGGAAAGTCCTTCCTCGTTATCGTCGACCGTCTCTCTGGTTGGCCGTTTGTCATCAAGTGCGGTAATGACACGACGTCTGCCGCCACCATCAGCAAGTTCCGCCACTACTTCCGTGACGTGGGCGTTCCTGTACGCCTGCGAACCGACGGAGGGCCTCAGTTCACAAGCAGGGACTTTGCTGTGTTCCTTGACCGATGGGGAGTCCGGCATGTGTTGTCATCGCCCCATTACCCGCAGTCCAACGGCCACGCTGAGGCTGCTGTCAAACCCCTGAAGCACCTCATCCTTAAGGTGGCCCCTTCTGGGAACATTGACTGCGAGGCCTTCGACAGGGGTCTTCTTGAACTCCGCAACACACCTAACTACACCGGACGCTCCCCTGCCCAGGTCTTGTATGGACGCCCCCTTCGTTCTTGTGTCCCTGCTCACCCTCAATCCTTCTCCAAGGAGTGGCAGGCCAAGACAGAGGATTGTGATCGCCGAGCCGCCGAACGTGTTCAGGACGTCGTCGCCCGCTACAATGACCACGCCCGTTCTCTCCCCAGGTTGAGTGTCGGCACCCAAGTCCGTGTTCAGGACCCGACCTCCCTACGTTGGGACAAAGTAGGCGTAGTTATGGGTCTCGGCAGGTCACGGGACTACCAGGTGCGGTTACCCAGTGGTCGTGTGTGGTGGAGGAACCGCCGTTTTCTCCGACCCGTAACAATGCCTTCTGCTGGCCCCGCCACCAGTGTTGAGTCCCATACCCTTCCCAGTGATGAAGTCCCTCGACGCTCAGAACGGATCCAAAAGAAAAGGTCCGCTCTAGACTTTGCTATGAGCGTATAGGGGGGAGGGAGGTGTATGTATATTATGTATGCTGGATTATAAATCATGTATGTATATTATGTATGTGCTCCATTTATGTATTATTTATTCAGCCTAGCTAGCAGAGTGTGGCAATGTTATTACCATATCCCACATGCTTAATTAATGTGCCTGGCGACGTATGGAAGCTGCTAATGTATCACTTGCCATACGTCGCCTATAGCAGTTGACAAGGAGCCTAGCCAGGGAGACCGCTGCTCTCCTCTGTGTACATACTCTTATCCAGTAAACCGAACCTACATAACTATACAGGTGTTTGTGTTCTCTCCTGTATATAGAACTTATTATTCAGAACCTAACATAACCTAACCTAACGTAATATAATCTATCATAATCTAACCTAACCTTCCCTAAGTTCATTCTACGATTAACAACTTTTATGCTCACCTAACCTAACCTAACCGAACCGAACCGAACCGAACCTAACCTAATCAAACCAAAGCTCATGAACACTCGCATTAAAGTACCGTTGTTTGGAGAGGGGGGGGGGGGGAGACCTCTTTTTATCTCACCATCAATACGTCATCTCCTACGTCAATCAATGAAACGTTTTCTTAAGGAATGTTCTTATCTCTGAAGCCCATCAGAGGTCATGTTCACGGGGTTTAAAAGGTCACTTGGGCAACTTATACCTGTATATACTGCAAACAACCACACACACACACGCACGCACACACACACACACACACACACACACACACACACACACGCACACACACACACACACACACACACACACACACACTTTCATATTCGATTCTGGTTTCCATCTGGTAAACTTTACTTGTGTGAAGAAGCAATGGTGGTGAAGAATGTTGACTTTATACCGTGTAATGGTGACAGGTGTTCATTAGAAGGGGGTAAAACAAGGATGTGTACTGGCACGAACTCTCTCTTCCATTTTCTTGGCTGTCTTCCTTACTCATGTCAGTGCCAATTTAGCCAGCGGGATGGACATCCAGTACCGGATGAAGGGTCTTTTGAACCTAAGGTGTTGGTCGCTTCTATCACTGAACACGACCTACAGGAGATTCTGAACACCTACGCACTTTCACCAACGTAGTCTACGTGCCATCCTCCGAGTTCGCTGGGAAGACAAGAGAACAAATGCCAGTATTCTCGCTGACACCAACTGTAGGAGCATCGAGGCTACCATTATCCATGAACGACTACGATGGACTGACCATGTTATCTGCATGGACGACAGTATACTGCATACCGAGGCAGACAAACGCCAGTGCCGGAAAGACGCTGCGCCGTCCCTCCCGCACTAGATGTAGCCCTCCACATGTGCAACATCTGTGATCGATCCTGCCGGTCCCGTATCGGCCTCTCCAGTCACCTCAGAGTTCACCAGCGAAGGTGACATCCTAAAAAACTCATATCATTGTCTCATAGCTGGATGATCGTCATACTCTTTTCCAAGTGGCAGCAATAGTAGTAGTAGTAGTAGAGGTGGCTATAATCTAGTGTCTGGGGGGATATATACTTTAATAATCACGCAAATATCACGAAATGCTGTCCGACACAACAAGATGGTTAGCAGTAGACATGGAAGAAAGAACCTACAATTAGATTCTTCCAGCATGAGGTGGCAGATCTGACTCGTGAGTTAATTCTTGTCTGCAGTGATTGGCGCTGGTTGGGTTGTGGTGGTAATTATGATGGCCAACACCAGCAAACAGCACAGCCACTCAACTCCTTCTCCTGGCCAGTTTTTATTCAGGTACACCACGAAAATAATTATTGACGTAAGAGATGCATAGTAATTAGTTGGTGTGAGGCGGAGGGAGGAAGAAGGGAGGAGGGAGGAAAAATGAGGTGGAGGAGGAGGGAGGAGAAGGAAGAGGAGGCTGGAGGTGAAAGGGGAGGACGATGCTAGAGGAGAAGGAGGAGGCTGGAAGAGGAGGAGGATGAGGCTGGCGGTGGAGGAGGATGGAAAGCGTAGTGAGCTCACTCGTCTAGTGGCAACATCTCATTTAATTTAGTTCACCAGTGACCCAGACGATTGATGATTTGTTGTCTGTTTTTGTTTATTTTATATGGTAAAAATTATACTACTACCAGTAATAATAGTAGTAGTAATAAAAACAATATTGATACCCTAACCTAACCTAACCTGAATAATATTCTCTTGTACACAAGCAATACGTCATCAGCTATTAATAAGTATGTTCTACCTGTCGTATTTTTTGAGGTACACACCGCCAATGATAATTACCGGTTGTCAGGTGTGTGTGTACAGGTAAGAAAGGATGTGGCAGTCAGGTGTGTACTGGTAAGATGGAGGTGTAGTGATGAGGTGTGTACAGGTAAGATGGAGGTGTGGTGGTCAGGTGTGTGTGTGTACTGGATCTGGGTGTAGTGGTCAGCAAGTGATATCATGATTGTGTACTGGACCCGAGAGAGAGAGAGAGAGAGAGAGAGAGAGAGAGAGAGAGAGAGAGAGAGAGAGAGAGACTATTCCACAGTATTAGCCAAAGACCAATTGCCAATAAAATTGTCTTTATAATCACAGCAAACACGACATCACTTACAATATACCTGAGACAAGAGGGGAGGGTGGGTGAGGGGTGGGGATGAGGGGACAAAGGGGCGGGGGCAGGGAGGTCAGAAGACAAGGGGGAGAAGGGTAGGGGTAGATTAACGGGAGAGGGGGAGACAGGAGGGGAGGGGGGGAGTATATTAATGACGATATTTTCACCTTGTCTTCCCCCTCACCCAGTAGACCCCTCCAATACTTTACCTCAAACTCTTACTATTGTGTTAAATTCTTCAACATCAATATAAAAATATACAGTAGTGTGTGTGTGTGTGTGTGTGTGTGTTGTTGTGGAGGTAGAATATTAGTGACTCTTTTTAGTTTTAATTTTGTGTTTAAGAGTGGTGGTGGTGGTAGTAGTGGTGGTGGTAGTCGTGATAGTGATGGCGGTAGTAGTAGTGGTGGAAGTGATGGTAGTGATGACGGTAGTGGTGGTGGTAGTTGTGATAGTGATGGCGGTAGTAGTAGTAGTGGAAGTGGTTGTAGTGATGATGGTAGTAGTGGTGGTGGTAGTCGTGATAGTGATGGCGGTAGTAGTGGAAGTGGTGGTAGTGATGATGGTTTTAGTGGTGGTGGTAGTCGTGATAGTGATGGCGGTAGTAGTAGTAGTGGAAGTGGTGGTAGTGATGATGGTAGTAGTGGTGGTGGTAGTCGTGATAGTGATGGCGGTAGTAGTAGTAATGGAAGTGGTGGTAGTGATGATGGTAGTAGTGGTGGTGGTAGTCGTGATAGTGATGGCGGTAGTAGTAGTAGTGGAAGTGGTGGTAGTGATGATGGTAGTAGTGGTGGTGGTGGTAGTCGTGATAGTGATGGCGGTGGTAGAAATGGTGACGGTGTTAGTGGCGGTAGTAGTGGCAAAAAGTGGTGCTGTAGATCCAGTTTGAGTCACTGTAGTTGTGGACCTTAAGAATGTACCTACGTTATATAAATACCTTCAACACTAATGAGCAGAACACAAGACTCGATTACAGGTGCTCACTGAGGCGTGGAAAATGTGTCTTAATCGACTGAAACTTTGCAACTTTCTCTCTCCCACCTCCTCTCCTCCCCACCTCCACCTCTCTCCCCACCATTCTCCCTCTCCTTCCCGCCATCCTCCTCTCTCCCCACCATCCTTCTCCCCACTATTCTTCTCCTTACCCCACCATTCTCCTCTTCTCCCCACTAATCTCCTCTCCCCACCGTCCCCATTCTCTCCCCTTTACTTTCCTTTATCCCCGTCCTTCCCACCCTACCTCATTACCGTCCCTCCTCACCCATTCTCCCCAGTGCACCCTCTCTCTCCTCCGTTACCCTTTCAACCTTTCTTTTTTCCCCTACCTCCCTCCTCCTTGTTTCCTTGCCTTCCCAGTCTTTCTCCCCACCCCCCCTTCCTCTTCCCCCTTCCCTCCCTCCCTCTCCCCCTTACCTGCGCCAAACAACTTCCTTACGTCCAAGAAACTACCAACAAACAGTTTAACCAAATCCACTCAGATAGGGGGCTAGAGGTGTGACTAACTCAGGGGTTATGTTCACCGTCTAAGCTTTGGAGAGTCACGCTAAAAAGCCACAAGTACCTGTACCCGCGCCCGCCTGAATATGATCTGCTCGCTCCCCATCCAGAAAAAAAACATTACCTTACACGATGCTCGCTTGTTTGGCTGCAGCACAGTGTAGCAACAGGTGGGCAGGTAGGATGTACACAGCACGCGGGAGGGGCGGGGCGGGGAGGGGTGGGAAGGGAGGAGGACGGAGTGAGAGAAGGAAGGGATGGTGGACGAATTAGTGATGGGGGAATGGAGGGAGAGATGGAGGGAATGGTGGAGGAGGGAGAGATGGAGGGAATGGTGGAGGAGGAAGTGATGGAGAGGAAGGGATGGGAAGGGAAGGAGTGAGACGGAGGGGATGGAGTGAGAGACAGAAGAGACGAATGGTAACAAGGATGAGGAGGAAAGGATAGAGAGAGAGATAGGGGGGGGGGGATCAAATGACAGAGGAAAGAGGCGAAGGAAAACGTTAGGTAGAAAACAAAAGTGAGAGAGGGTGATGACGAAGGGTGAAGGTAAGAACGGGAAGGAGAGAAAGTATGAGAGACAGAAGGATTTAGAACAGAAGGAGAGGTAGAGTTGGAAGGGAAGAGAGGTAAGAAAACACACACACACACACACACACACAGAAGCTCTGGGTTTTCACATGTCTTTTCAAATTATCTTTATGATCCTTGAAGAGGAAATACACTTGAAAACTTTAAGCTCGTGTGTGTGTGTGTGTGTGTGCGTGCGTGCGTGACAAAGAACAAGTCACCTGGTATTCTAGGAGTGTTGAACTGGTAATCTCACATTGTCTCCAGTTACCAAAAGCAGTAAAAAAAACAAAAACAATATGAAGACTTCTGCATTTGAATACGTGAATGTAACCAGAACGATGTAAGAAGAATGTTTGAGGCAGTATTGAGTTAAATGAGCCTTAAAGCCTTAGTTCTTGGTAAAACAAAGGTGTGAGGTAAAGAAGAGGTATGCTGGGGGACAGGTGAAGGGAGTAAAGTCAGAGAATAGAAAAGGTTGAGGCAAATGCTGTTTAGTAACAAATGTGTGGAGTTATGTTGGTAGACTAAAAATACGTCAGTTCCAAAATAGTATGGATCAGATATGGTAAAGTTATGAGAGATGTGTTATGATGTGTGCAATTGTAATAGGGAGTTAGGAAAGGATAAAGACAGAGGAATAATTACAGTGGAAGCTTCATTTGTGAGATAAAATAATAAGAGATGGAAATACATTGGGAAGTGGGGAAATTAATGTATGTATGTATGTATGTATGCATGTATGTATGCATGTATGCATGCATGTATGTATGTATGCATGTATGTATGTATGTATGTATGTAATTGGGAAGTAGTACTTGAGGCTGGACAAGATATCGACTTCGGGCGGAGTTTCTTAAGTGTGTGTGATGGGCGGGAGATAAGATGTATATATTACCCATTAACTCTGCACCTCCTGGAGAGTCTTATTGCCCGAAGAGTCTTGTTGTACGGAGTGTCTAATTGTCCGGAGAGTCTTATTGTTCGGAAAGTCTTATTGCCCGGAGTCTTATTGTACGGAGAGTCTTATTGCACGGAGAGTCTTATTGTACGGAGTGTCTTATTGCCCGGAGAGTCTTATTGCACGGAGAGTCTTATTGCCCGGAGAGTCTTATTGCCCGGAGAGTCTTATTGCACGGAGAGCCTTATTGCACGGAGAGTCTTATTGCCCGGAGTCTTAGTGCACGGAGAGTCTTAGTGCACGGAGAGTCTTAGTGCACGGGTCCTGCTGGTCAGTCTTCAGTGTGTCGTTAAGGACCAAGAAGCAACACTACTCACTTGTCCTGTTTTATTGATATGAGAGGATGAAGTCTTCCTCAGATTAACACCTCTCCTCCCTCTTCCTCTCTTCCTCCCCCTCTTCTTTCTTTCCTTCTACCTCTCCCCATACATTCTTGTTCCTATCCCTCTCTTTTCTCTCCATCTTCCCCTTCTCCTTTTTCCTCACCCCTCCCTCATCTTTTCTCACTTCTACCCCCCTCTCCCCCTCCCTCTTTCCTTTACTCCCCCTCTCCCTCTTTCTCCCCCTCCCCCCCTCCATCATCAACGCCTGCCAGCCAGTAAACTTAACTCTGTCAGCCTCAAGATGGTTAACAAATATTATAAGTTCAGATAAACATTTATGATATAATGTTATAGTCATCAACATTCCCAGCATTTTATAATCACACACCACAACATTAATGACCAAAAACCACAAACATTTATCGACGTAATGCTGTGAAATAAACAAAATGTATAGTATATAGGTGCTAATGTTTATTTTAATTACTATTGGATTGTGATCTTAATTATTATCATACCTGTGCGTTAGTTATCACACCTGTGTTAGTCCAGGAAAGTTTATCATGACATGTGGCCTTGACGAATTAATTATCTCCCACACCTGCATATAGACGCATACCTGTAATCCAGTTTATTATTAATGGATTTATCGGTAATAACACTTAACTCAGTACCGTATCCTGGCAGTATTTCGATCGTTGCTCTTGGGAATTTCAACCGTAAAGAAATGTAGTGAGGATGTCCCGTGCCTGAAGCCATACCGTGGAAGATACTGCTTATAATACTGGTTGTGTGAAGGACGGGGAGACACACACTCAGGTGTGTGTTATTTGGGTTATCACACAACCTTCCTTACCTGTATAATAATTATTTTACAGTCTTGATAATTCGAGCTATTGGTCTCATTGTGTTTCATAATGGTATTTTATTATCTGAAGGAGAGTCTTCTTCTTCTTCTTCTGACCAATTAATGTGAAACTTGACACATATACACCTCACCCCACCCAGACCCCCTTTTAACACACCTGGTCAATTAAGGATTTTATGAGGTCAAAGGTCACATAATCATCCCCACCAAAAACGTTAATGTTGATGTTTTCTTCCTTATGGGGGAGACAAATTGTATTGGTTTACGATGGTTAATGTATTGTGTTATTAAAGGTAATTGAAAGTGTTATTGAAGTGTTATGTAGACATGATAAATGCGCAGGTACAGAGACGTGATTGATACACAGGTTGAGACGTGATAGATACACAAGTAAATAGCCATGATACAGAGAAATAGGCATGATATGTACACAACTTATGGATGATAGTAACAGATGCAAACGTGATAGATATACAGCTAAATAGACGTGATACATATTCAGGTAGAGACACATACACAGGTAGACAGTGAACATAAGAACATAAAAACATAAGAAAATAAGGAGTCTGCAATAGGCCGGTTGGCCTGTGCATGGCAGCTCCTGTCGAGAGTTACTACCACTCTCTATCATCCATGAATCTATCTAGCCTCCTTTTGAAACTTTCCAGAGTTCCCGCACTTACTACAAAGTTGCTAAGCTTGTTCCACTCGTCCACCACCCTATTTGTGAACCAGTTTCTTCCTATCTCCCTCCTAAACCTAAATTTATCCAACTTGAATCCGTTGCTCCGAGTCCTATCCTGCTCGGATATTATAAGAACTTTATCTATATCCCCTTTATTGATTCCTTTCACCCACTTAAATACTTCTATCATATCTCCCCGCACTCTTCGTCTTTCTAGGAAATGCAAGTTAAGTTTCTTTAACCTATCCTAATATGGAAGGTTTCTAAGTCTCGGAATCATTGTTGTCATTCTTCACTGCACTGACTCTAGTGAATTTATATCCATTCTACAATAGGGGCACCAGAACTGAACCGCATAATCGAGTTGCGGCCTGACTAGTGCAAGATATAGTTGCAATAAGACCTCTGCACTCTTGTTACTTACACTTCTAGTAACTCTGTTTGCCTTATTTCGAACATTAACGCACTGTTTTCTAGGCCGTAGGTCCGGGCTTACAAGTACCCTTAGGGATCTTTCACAAGTCGACTTCTCTAGGTTAATGTTGTTAAGGCTGCATGCATTATAAGCATTTGTTCTTCCAATATTAAGTACGCTGCACTTGCTGGTGTTGAATTTCATTTGCCATTTTTCAGACCACCCCAGCAGTTTATTTAGATCCTCCTCTAATGCATTTGCATCCTGCGCTGAATTAATTTGCCGCCCTATTTTGGTGTCATCCGCAAACTTGCTTATGTCACTGCTGATCCCAGTATCTAGATCGTTTATGTAGATTATGAACAAGAGTGGGCCTAGTACTGACCCCTGGGGAACCCCACTGGTTACACGGCCCCACTCAGATTTAATACCATCTACGCTGACCCTCTGCGTTCTATCGGTGAGCCATGATTTTATCCAATTTAAAACTTTCCCCTCGATACCATGAGCCTTAATTTTTCTCAGAAGCCTCTGATGCGGTACTCTGTCAAATGCTTTGCTAAAGTCTAAGTAAATAACATTATAATTTTCGTCATTATCTACTACCTCGAAGACTTTCCTAAAAAACGTTAGCAGATTTGTTAGACAAGATTTTCCCTTTGTAAACCCATGTTGAGAGTCGTAGATTAATTTGCTTTTCTCTAGATGCGATCGGATGCTATCTGCTATAATTGATTCAAGAAATTTCCCCACTACTGACGTCAAACTGATCGGCCGGTAATTTAACGCTGATGCTCTGTCTCCCTTTTTGAATATGGGTACTACATTTGCCTGTTTCCACTAGTCTGGCACAACTCCAGTGTCTAATGATTTTGTAAATAAGTTTACGAGGGGTCCACTAATCTGTTCCCTACACTCTTTCAAGACCGCGGTGTCAAGGTTTCCAGGTGTCATTACAATTATCATCATCATTCATTATTTATCATCATTCATCATCATCGTCGTCATCACATATACGCCATCATTATCGTCATCATTCATCGTCATCAACATCATCACACACACCACACATTACCACATACACCCCTGAGCCCTCTCCCCCGCCCGCCTTGACTACCAGCAGTGTCAGTTGGTACAAATTAGTGGTTATTTCGGTTCGTTTACGCCATTTTGTAGATTTTCTCCTAAAAATAAATATATCGTAATATACCAAATAAAAATCTTTGTTTGGCATTTGCAATAAATTCTGATTATCTACATAACATTACGTGTAATTTATTCAGAATGTATTCATCATGCAGAACCTCTACCTATGGGAATATGTCAACCTGTCGTTTGTATCATGAGTTCTGAGTGGCTGGTCACCACAAAGGAAGCGCTGAATCTGTATCGAAAGTTCTGAGTGGCTGGGCACCACAAACGAAGCGCTGAATCTGTATCGAAAGTTCTGAGTGGCAGGGCACCACAAACGAAGCGCTGAATCAGGAGTCGAGCTTGGGGCCACATTTCTCTGAACCATCTGTGACTTTTGCTGATCAGCTGAATAAAAAACGTTTCCCATTATTTCCTGCAGAAGCAACTCAGTTTTTCTGTTAGTGAGCATTTACATGTAATATCCGGTCCTTATCATTACAAGAGCGTCGGTTAGATAGAAGTTTCGATTGGGTGATTCAGTGTCTGGGAGTAGCGCTCTCAGTTGTCACTTTGGGAGGTATCGGTACTTTCTTATGGTGTCAAATTAAGCAAAACAAATATGGCCACACCAGCCATCCGGTTAAGTGTTATTACCAAGGTTCGCAAGTGACGCTTTATATCATGTGCTTCAACACCACAAGAGCTTATGTTCGTACTGGAGATGGTTCAGTGTGTGGTGGAGATGTGGATGAACTTTAGACCAGGGACAGCCAGACGTGGAGGGAGGGAGCCGGCCAGTAGTGAGACGGTCGAGGCGATTAGTGGATGTGTGACGGAAGTTAACGTTTACAAAATGCTCCTAAATTAATACATCCAGTTGTCAAGGATTATAAAATACAGACGCCATCATGTGTGTGTTGGTGTTGAAAAATATAAGGTATGTCGCTGTGTATATTTCCCTTACAACTTATTTCCCTCTCCAATCTACGTCAATTCGATAGCCCATTAATTGTATAGAAATGTTGATGACTGGGACTTAATTATACTGAATGATCTTGACAGCTTCACTGGGGTAGAAATCCATTTCAACGTGATTTGGTTGTAGGAATTTAAGGTTAGGGACCAGAACAAGGCGACCACCCACGCTCATTAACTCGACCTTCTCCCCAAACCATTATCCAGTTTAGCATTTATACGGAGTCCTTTTACACGGCTTTAGACGATTATGAACATTAGATTAACACCTAATTGATTCCATGATCAAACCTTATAAGTGGTTGTTCCCAGTCGGAGTAATAGAGATGTCTCAACTGTGTACATTATGCCTTCAGTCTTCATTGGTGTTCTAAGTGGTCTATGATTGTCGGGAACAAAATGTAAACAGCACTTTTAGGATAAAACGTATGTAACAATATAAGCAACTAACCACTCAGCGCAGCCTAACACAGCTCGACATTAGCCATCACGTGATGATTAGGCACCCAATCAGATTTTACTTGTTATACACAGAAGTGCCACTTTTGGTGGGGAGGGGGGGGGGGGGTGTTAGGGTAGTTAATCTTCAGGTGATATAAGATGGGATGCTGGCATATCTTCGTGATTTCATAATTTTATCTTGTTGAAACCAAACACGATTTCTATGGGCGTTTTAAATCCCAGTGTAAGAGGCGGTGTTACAATGTTCACTTGACAGTCAAATATTGTAGCCAGGTACAATCAGATCCATCTTGAGTACATCAGTTGGTCACTGTGGAGGAATGGTGGTGGTGGGGAAGTGTCTGTGGTGGTGGCGGTGGGGAAGTGTTTATAGTGGTGGTGGTGGTGGGGAAGTGTTTATAGTGGTGGTGGTGGTGGTGGGGAAGTGTTTATAGTGGTGGTGGCGGTGGGGAAGTGTTTATAGTGGTGGTGGGGAAGTGTTTATAGTGGTGGTGGTGAAGTATTTATAGTGGTGGTGGTCGTGGTAGGGAAGTGGAAGTGTCTGTGGCGGTTTGGAAGTGTCTGTGGTGGTGGCGGTGGGGAAGTGTTTATAGTGGTGGTCGTGGTGGGGAAGTGTTTATAGTGGTGGTGGTGGTGGGGAAGTGTTTATAGTGGTGGTGGTGGTGGGGAAGTGTTTATAGTGGTGGTGGTGGTGGGGAAGTGTTTATAGTGGTGGTGGTGAAGTATTTATAGTGGTGGT
>CAUDMG010000180.1:47500-70931 GCA_958450375.1 Homarus gammarus | reverse complement strand
ATATTTGGGGGTGGTTGTCTGTTACGTTTATATTTGGGGGGTGGTTGTCTGTTACGTTTTTATTTGGGGGGTGGTTGTCTGTTAAGTTTATATTTGGGGGTGGTTGTCTGTTACGTTTATATTTGGGGGTGGGGGTTGGGGGGTTGGGGGGTTGGGGGGTTGGGGGTGGGGGGTTGGGGGGTGGGGGTTGGGGGGTTGGGGGGTGGGGGTTCGGGGTTGGGGGGTTGGGGGTTGGGGGTTGGGGGTGGAGGTCGGGTATGTTGATAGGATTCCTTAGGGAGGATTTGTTGTCTGTCCTTCTCTCTGTTTGTCTCCGTCTATCTGCAATTGTCTGTCTGTCTATCTGTATCTGTCTGTTATTTGTCTGTCTTTCTGTTTATGTCTGTTCCTCTCTTTCTGTCCGTCTTTTGTCTGCATGTCTGTCTGCTCTTTTTCTTTTTTATACGTTTTTGTCTGTCTGTCTGTTTAACTTTCTGTTTACCCCTGTCTGTCTGTCTGTCTGTCTGATTGTGTCTGTCCATCTGACTGTCGGTTTCTGTTTGTCTATCTCTATCTATCTGTCCCTTTATGTTTCTGTAAGTCTGTCTTATTCTGTCTGTTTGAATGTCTGCCTCTGTCTGTCTATCTGTTTGTCTTTCTCTTCAACACAACACAACTCTCCCTACAATACAACACAACACAACTCTCCCTCCAATACAACACAACACAACTCTCCCTCCAATACAACACAACACAACTCTCCCTCCAATACAACACAACACAACTCTCCCTGCAATACAACACAACACAACTTTCCCTACAATACAACACAACACAACTCTCCCTACAATACAACACAACACAACTCTCCCTACAATACAACACAACTCTCCCTCCAATACAACACAACACAACTCTCCCTTCAGCACAACACAACTCTCCCTCCAATACAACACAACTCTCCCTCCAATACAACACAACACAACTCTCCCTACAATACAACACAACACGACTCTCCCTGCAATACAACACAACACAACTCCCCCTATACAATACAACACAACACAACTCTCCCTCCAATACAACACAACTCTCCCTACAATACAACACAACACAACTCTCCCTACAATACAACACAACACAACTCTCCCTACAATACAACACAACTCTCCCTCCAATACAACACAACACAACTCTCCCTTCAGCACAACACAACTCTCCCTCCAATACAACATAACTCTCCCTACAATACAACACAACACAACTCTCCCTCCAACACAACACAACTCTCCCTACAATGCAACACAACACAACTCTCCCTACAATACAACACAACACAACTCTCCCTATGTCATGGTTTTGGGGTGGATCGGTAGTGGTAGGAGTTGATTATATTATATAAAGATAATAATATGTCGTATTTCTTATTTCTTACCGTAGGGCCGTATTCCTAGTCATTACGACGATAATGACGATCACGATCATCATCTCGATGATCGTGTGTCGGGATGCAACCACCCAACGCTGAGTGCCATATTCCTAGACCCTTACAAGAGCGTGTCAACACGGCAGCTCGTGTCGGATGGCAAAATTTTTTTTGGCCATGCGCGTGTGCCAAATGTATTATTTCACATAATTAGAAAGACGATTTTGAGAGATATTTAGTTGTTATTTTATACCGGCACAATAATATATTTTAAAATAAATTTTTTTATAAAATTGAACTTTATTATCTGTTCGAAACAAAATAGATAATTTTTTCATCTGAGTACTTGGCAACAATGTTTGCGCGCGGGTTATCAAACATGGAGGTAGTAAGAGAACGTTCTGCAGCTCTGTCTGAAACCCAACGTATGGCACTTTAGCGCCATATTGAGCAAAGGCCAATCATTGAGGATAGGTCTACAAGCAACACCATAAATTATAGGAAAAGAAAGGCCTGGGATGAAATTACTGCTTCATTCAACGCCAGCTATGATCCACTTGTTTTACCTGGTCCTACCCCAGGGCCATCATCTGTGTCTTCTGCACAATTTACTGAAGTTCCATCTACTGTTTATCGACCTCTATTTTCACCCTCTGTTCCTGCCTCACCAGTCATTGCTCCTGCCTCACCAGTCATTGCTCCTGCCTCACCAGTCATTGCTCCTGCCTCACCAAACATTACTCCTGCCTCGGCAGTCAATGCCCTGACTCACTATCGAGTGATATTGCCTCACCCCCTCCTGCTCATGCTTCCAACCAACACCTTTATTCAGTGTCCAGGGCATCTGGTTCTCGGCCAAGGAGCAAACCAAGGCGAACTAGGAGGGTGACAAGTGTCTATGAAATGTGTGATAAAAGACAAGAAGAGTTACATAAATCTAAGTTGTACAGATTGAATAGGGAGCATGAGGAGGAAATGAAACTGAAAAAAGAAATGATGTTAACACAAAAACTACAACAAACTGCAATTGAAAAGACACATGAAAAATTGAATAATTCTTTGGATTTGTTAGATAGTGTTTTAAGGAAAGCAGGAGCTGCATATGATGCCATGGCTAAAACATATGAATGATGTTGTAATATTTCAGAAATTGGCATCTAAAGTAAAAGTTATTCGTTCTATTTCTTACATATTCAACTAATTTTATTTGAAGGAAATAAACATACATGTGTTTATTTTCACAAAGGTTTTTTTGTTTACAAAAGCTGTCATAAGTATGGCAGGTAATTATTTGTGGGGGGTGAATATTTATAATATACATAAAGGCTGTGATTTTCAAAAATTGAATTTATTTCCTGTGATAAAGAATAAAGTTTTGTTTGGTGTATACAGGTATTTATAAAATATGTTATACTGTGCAAAGTACTGTATAGAGGATATGCTTCTTTTATTAAATTTTATGCATTGATATAAATAGCTGTAGAGAAGAAGTGAACCATTTCTTTTTGTGCCCAAGATAGAAATATTTTCATGTCAGTTACAAATATTGTCCAAAGTATGGCAGTTAAGATTTATTTTTATATATCTATAATATAAGCTGTGAATTTCAGGAAATGCAGAACTATGTATAGAAAAATTATAGTTTATTTTCTTAATTTTTACACATTTATAAAAAAAATAAATGTATATTTCTTTCCTTTTGTTGTCTTCATAAAACCTCACAGGTGAATTACCTTACATATTGAGTTATGCTCCATTATTAAAGACCACAGTGAAGTAAAAAATACTATATTACTGGGCCAAAAACTGTGATATTTTCCTTGTTAACTCAAGATAGAGTGAGCTCACTTGGCTTGCCTCATTCCGGAAAACATAAGTGAATTTCCCGGTTCAGATGGTTGAAATTTTATTACTACTACGACAAAAATATTGTATGACTGAATAAAGATAAGAAACATATCTTAAATGATAACAGAAGTAATTGTTAATTGAAGATGAGGCTCACAGCACAGAGAGCAGTCGTCATCGAAGTCGGAGCTGTGACGTCAACATTCCAATAATGTTTCAAGTTCATAACAGTGTTGTGAAAGTTCATTTATTCGTATTAACACTTCTTTTAATTGTTCTTATCAAAAAAAATAATATAATTCGACGTAGACATCTGTAATATAAAGTACTGGAAGAACTTTCATAAAATATAATGATGATTATTATTTGTCGTAAGGCAGCTATCGGTGGGGGTAGCCACGCGATGTTGTTTCCAACATTTCAGGGACATGCGTACGGTTCCCTTCCGATACCTCGTTTATCGGGATGACTATTAATAGACCAGCACGAACACTATCAATTGGCATTGTGCTTCGTAATGACTATCAATCCGGCCCAGAGTGTGATGGTAGTGTGTGTGTGTGGTGGTGGTAGTGGTAGAGAATGTGGTGGTAGTGGTGGTAGAGAGTGTGGTGGTCATGGTGTAGAGGAAATTATAGTGGTAATAGTGCTGGAAACATATGGTAATAATGGTGGAAACTATCTCCATGGAGGAAACAAAAAAACGTATTGGCAATGATGGAAATTAAAAATATACCCAAATTTCAACAGTAATGCTGGAAATGTCACAAGTGTTGGCAGACGTAATTGGTGGCAGAGAAAGACAAATTTTGGTTGGCAATAGAGATCAATATATGTGGGAAATAAATACTACATCAAACACTAAATATTTTTTCATGCTTAAAATTATCTTGAAAGTTAAACCATTGAAAAAAAAAATAGTTTGAAGTCCAATTGAGAATTTTCGAAGGGTGTGGTCGTGGTTATTTATCCAACAAAGTCCAATTAAGAATTTTCGAAGGGTGTGGTCGTGGTTATTTACCCAACATCATTACGTGTTTAGGAAGAGTGTCCCTGATAAGACCCTGTTGTTGTTGTTGTTGTTGACGGATGTGTAATTATCGATAGAAAATAACGCCATCCGGAAGATAATATTGACAACAGGGACATAAAGACAGCCAACAACAGGAACGCTGCAAACAGGGAAAGCAACAGAAGTATTTTGTTCGCTATTGTGAATCCTGTTGTCGTTATTGTGTTATTTTATGTATCATTATTATTATTATTATTATTATTATTATTATTATTATTATTATTGTTATTAGGCATTTCTGTGCTTCGACAAACTAAAGACACTCAACGCAAACACTGAAGTCAGTTTACACTCTTGACTATAACTATTACTGACAGTATAATGAGACTTAATAACTTCTCAAACGGCAGATGTAGAAAAGGTGATCGCTTGTTTTATTTCTGAGTCATTCTGCAGACAATACTGTAGACGTAAGAATAACCAGGTATATTCACGTTTGGATTCGTGTTTTTGTACTTATGTAAACTGTAGTTTGTTTCATGTACTATATGTTAGTGGTTAATAATGCTTGTAATAACCTTGTTTGTTTGTTCTTATGTTTGTTTATCCTGCTCGTGATATATATACACTCACAGACAGACACACACACAGGACAGTGGTGGTTGGTCAGCGCCTGGTGTGGTTGCAGCTGCCTCGCCTGGAGCCGTATAAGACACGGGATAAGACCAACGACATTACCAAGCAATAACTTTCACTGTATCCACGATAATCTTCTCCTGTTATCTCCATTATTCCTTCGTTTTCTAAGTTGTGTGTTTTCTCCACAGGTAAGGCTCCCTGGCGGTGAACACTGGGTTCCTGAGGTGTGTTCCGGTGTGTCGTTGGGTAAAGTATTCATTATAGTCTGTTAATGTTGGTTTTTGAGAGCGGAGGGTTTCTTTTTGTAGGGGTTTCGTTGGTATTATTGATAAAATAATAATAATAATAATAATTAACGGTTTATTGAAAGTTTTGCAGCCCGAAGGCTGAAAATATACATTGGACAAAAATGACTTATTACATACAAAAACATAGGGTGGGTGGGTCGTTTAACAAAAGCTTTCATTATTGAAAGAAGAAGGAACATGAACTGAACATACAAATTATATGATAAATGGGTGACTACATGTTACACTCACCAGATGTAGAAATGTAATCGTGGTTTTGTAATAATAATTTCCGTAATTTTCTTTTTTTTTGGGGGGGGGGTGGGGGGTATTTGCAGTAATAATTTTCTCTTGAGTAACACCCAAATATCTCTTAAATTACCCAGTGGTTTATAGATTATTACACAAACTTGAGACAGTAATGACCATCTATCTATTACGCTGTGATATTAGTGACAGCTTTACGTTTTGATAAATGTTATCAAATCCTATGGTTGAGGGCAGATAATGGTAACCCTCTCGAAAAGTTTTTATACATAAAACCGGAATCGTATGTAAAAAAATATCCGAAATCCGGTTTTTTCGTAACATTACCGAATTTGACGAATATTTTGTCTACTGTAACAGAGTCTCTTGGGGTTAGATTGTGAGCTAAACAGATGTTGATTTTAATGAAGGAGAAACTTGAGGAAATTGGAATAAAAATGAGAGATAAAATCGAATGAGTTTTAGAGCAGCTGGACACAGAGATGAAGAAAGGGGGGTTAAGGACCTCTGTGGCGGCAGTGTTAAAGATAAGTTATACAGATAAGACAAGAACAAAGTAGCAAAGAACAAAGAGAGAAATACTGGAAAGTTGAGTGAAACAGAAAATCAGATACTTTGGTCATATAATTAGGGATGACGTGGTGGGAAAACAGATATTAATGGCCAAGATCGATGGTAGGAGAGTCAGGGGGAGTGTAGAGACGAGGATAGATGAATTAAATTGAAAGCTGTGGTCCATGAAGAGATGCAATAGCAGGGAGGATTGGCAAAGACAGGCCTAAAACGTTTGGAGATGTGGGCCGTGGTCGCCAACCCTCAGAGTGGTGGGTCGTGGTCGCCAACCCTCAGAGTGGTGGGCCGTGGTTAGCAATCCTTAGAGTGGTGGGTCGTGTTTAACTATACGAATAGTAGTAACCTAACCTAACCTAACCTATCCTAACCTAACTCTTGGTATTCAGTTAAGGATTACTTTGCTTGTGATGATGACGATGATGATGATGATACTACTTCTACTACTACTACTACTACTACTACTACTACTACTACTACTACTACTACTACTACTTTTTTTTTTTAAAGTGGCCTCCAGCCTCCCCCAATAGCCACACCTTCGCCACCATTTAATTACCTTAATATTAAATATCCTAATACATAAGTAGCTATCCTATCTGTGTTGAATTACTTGAGCCGCAGATCTATGCGGCATTCAGTGACTGTAGCCTCATAGTCAATATCTGCAGCAGTTGTCGGAGTTGGGGCAGAAGCTCTCGTTCCCCTAAGGCAAAGCAAAGCGGACCGAAGGAGAGAGAAAGACAGTCGACACCTCATCCAGGCTGTAACATAACTTCTGGGCTGCTGCTTCTGTTCGGAGATCCACTCGGCGAGTCTGGCGTAGAAACATCTTGCACTTGGTTCCATCCCACCAGAGGTTGTGAACACTAGAGGAGTGAAGCTGCCTTGATCAACGTTTTGAATTCTCTTCCCGTATGCCCTTCTCTTGTCGTTCTCGTTCCTCCTATGTGCAGCATCGAGAGCTAGGTTACGGTGACAGGCGGCCATGGGATCAAAAATCCTGATGTCGAAGAAAGCTCGCTGTCCCCGCGTCCAGAATCCTCGAGCGCTGACGTCCACACGGGCTTCGTTCGATGTGTTTGAAGTCCTCTGTTGGAAGATCTCGCCATCCAATGGAAGGAGGGTCGGTTCTACCATGACGTCCCGGCAGATTTCCTTCAACATATTTGCTGTGAGATCCCTTACCTCGTTATGCCTCATGCATATGAAGCCCCCCTTCTTGCACACCATGGCGTGATCGCCGTCATAGGAAGAGCCACACACGCATTGGGAGGGCAAACCTTCTACTGGCAGACCGTACCTTAGAGCAATGGCATCTGAAAATTCTTGTTTATTAAGACTGAAACCATTTGCCCTACTACTACTACTACTACTACTACTACTACTACTACTACTAATAATAATAATAATAATAATAATAATAATAATAATAATAATAATAATAGACGGTATATGCACAGTCTATACCTGCATGATGTATAAGCATGTTACTGGTGGCCCCGGGTTCGATCCCCGGCAGGGTGAAACTATGGGCAAGTTTATATACGCCATTTGCCTCTGTCTACCCAGGTGTACAGGAAGCCAATTACTCTCTTCTGTCGAGGGTCAGGACACTTTATCCGCCTGGCTACTGACACCCTGTGTATGTGTGTGTGTGTGTTATTTCATACCATCTCTCACCTTTCCTTACTTTGAGGAAATACCAACACCTACTGTACCACTTGTCATGTGAGCGCTGATGAAGGAGACTGTGAAACAGGACCGAGGGAGAGTGCCAGGCAGGGCAATCATCGAAAACCTGAAGGAAATCGTACATCTTACACTGTGCGAGTGACCGTCTCGCATTATCTTGATTAGTGCCTCCAACTTTCGGCAGTGGAATGTACTAGCAGATAATAATAATAATAATAATAATAATAATAATAATAATAATAATAATAATAATAATAATAACAACGAAAACGTCAATAAAAAAAACGACAGCAATAATGATAATGATAATGATAATGATAATAATAATAATAACTATACTAATAGTAATAATAACAGTAATGATATTACTGTCTTTGTCCGTCTTTAACTTTGGGACTAATCTGTTTCACTATTTCGCGCTAACACAAACAAACTCGATAACCACACAGCGGTAGGGTGTGGTCTCCCTATGGCACACAGCCGTAGGGAGACACGTATTCATATTACAAAGCAACACTGACCCTGAGTCAGGAATCTCTTGTGTTTCTCTATGTCAGTCATTCGATAGCGCCGTTATTGTTGGTGTTGTCGTTGTTTTCCAGATAATAATGTTGAGCAGACTGACTGCTTTTTTGGATATCCACAACACGAATCCGAATCCTAGGCTGGTAGTGCAGCTTAATGTGGGCCTTTCATCTCTTGATTCACAAAACAAGGTGTTTCAATCACACGAAAACATCATCACATCCTCCAGGAAAAAAACAACAACATGAAAATGAATATTCCGGACACACTAGAATGTGTGTATTCATACATCTGTAGGCATACAAATACACATGCGCACACGTCCACAGGCACACACACAAGAACACGCCATCAAAACTACATTTGCGTACACAATATTAAATTTCCTCTACATAATTACCTTTTTTTGCTGAATGAACAATAATTATGATCGAAAACGTGAACATGAGAGATGTATTTCAAATATTTCCAGGATATTATTTTGACTACTGCTGTACGTACCGGGACCCGCCACACTGTTAGTGGGTCCACTCTACTTGGGTGTTCACTATTAAGGAGAGGTCATCTTCAACCTTGATATAGAGGACTCGTGTAAAAAGATATATCACTGGGGAACACACTTTTGGTTGCATGAGTTCTGACACTTGATTCTGGTAGATTTGAGGTCACAGATTCTGAAAATGGCATTCATTTGTGCAGATCAGGTCTAGTTTTGATGCTACGCGGCAATTTACATATCAGGTCACAGATTCTGAAAATAGCAAAGGGAGGTAATAAGCATATTAGTTTACATTCATCAAATATAATTCTTAATTACATCAGTGCGTCAAATATAGATTTGTGTGTGCATTAGTGTGTGCATTATTATTTTATTTCATTAAAACAATTATTATATTTCTTTTCCAGGTGTGATCATTCTGTAAACAGTGTTGACTTCAATCAAAGGAAACATGGCCTTTATAGCAAGTAGAAGGAAATGTGTGACGTGCCCGGATTCATTCTGCTATATTTGTGGTGCATTCACAGCTCCAAAGCAAAGAAGGAACATTAGTGAATTTGTGAAGAGAGCTTACTTTACCTACTTTAAAGTGAACCTTGGAGACCAAGACAAACCCTGGGCACCGCATAAGGTATGTCATTCCTGCCAAGAAAACTTGCCTCAATGGACTAAAGGAAAAGACAAAATAACGTTCGGTATTCCGATGATATGGCGTGAGCCACGGGACCATGTCACATACTGTTACTTTTGCATGACTCGTGTTGCTGGTTTCACTGGTAAAACTCGTCATCTTATCACATACCCTAGTCTAGATTCAGCAATCAGGCCTGTGCCCCATTCAGATGATGTTCCAAAGCCTATCTTCACTCAACTTGCTTCCGTTGAATCTGACAGTGAATATGACACTGAGGTCACAGAGGAGTCAACTAACAGAAATAGTGACTCAGATTTTGCAGGCATATCAACAGAACCGCAAACATTTAGCCAAGCAGAACTCAATGACTTAGTTCGAGATCTGGGTCTGTCTAAAAAGCTGTCAGAATTGTTGGCTTCACGGTTAAAAGATAAAAACTTGCTGAAAATAGACACAAAGGTAACATTCTTTCGCAACAGAGAAAAGAACCTCTTACAGTTCTTTGATTCTAAATTTGACTTCGTCTACTGTTGTGATATTTCTGGATTAGTCACCGCGATGGGAGCTCCAGGTTATGATCCGAAAGAGTGGCGCCTCTTTATAGATAGCTCTAAGCGGAGTCTGAAGTGTGTTTTATTACATATAGGCAACATCTTTGGCGCAATACCCATAGGACACTCAGTACACCTGAAAGAAAAATATGAACACATCAAAACGGTTTTGGAGCAACTCAAATATGAAGAACACAAATGGATCATCTGTGTTGATCTAAAAATGGTCAATTTTTTGCTAGGACAGCAAGGTGGGTATACAAAATTTCCTTGCTTTATCTGCCTCTGGGACAGCAGAGCCAAAGACAGACACTGGATTCAGAAGGAATGGCCAGTTAGGGAAAGCCTCAATGTTGGGGAAAAGAACATCATTTATGAACCCCTAGTGGAACGTGAAAAAATTGTTTTCCCGCCCCTTCACATCAAGCTGGGCCTTATGAAACAGTTTGTCAAGGCGCTCGATACTGACAGTGACTGTTTTAAGTATCTGTGTGAAGTGTTCCCTGGTTTAACGCTAGAAAAACTCAAAGCAGGTATTTTCGACGGCCCTCAAATTAGGACGCTGATTAAAGACCAAGCCTTCACTCAATCCATGACTGATGTTGAGAGAAATGCATGGGGAGCATTCGTTTCTGTTGTAAGGAACCTTCTTGGAAACAGGAAATCAGAGGACTATAAAAAGCTCGTTGAATCTTTGATGGAAAGTTTCCATGTGTTAGGTTGCAACATGAGCATTAAGATGCATTTCCTGAACAGTCATCTTGAACTGTTTCCGGCAAACTTGGGGGACGTGAGTGATGAGCAAGGTGAACGCTTTCACCAGGATATCAAAGTCATGGAAGACAGGTATCAAGGTCGCTGGGACATTCACATGATGGCGGACTATTGCTGGAGCATTCAGCGAGACTGCACTGAGAGGCGATATTCAAGACAGTCCATTAAACGCAAGTTTGTGCCTGAATAAATCTGGCATAGTTCACAAAAGCAATTGATGAATCCAAAATATGCTTGTCAAGGTAAATAAAAGTAATTAAAAATTAATTCTACGTGTTTGGTAATTCCTCTCTGTGTGCTGGTTTAGATTTTTAGCAGTAGTATATGGTAGTCTAACTATATATAGTAGTAAATGGTAGGTAACTCACCGCAACAAAACTAGACCCGATAGAAAAAAACCGGGGCCATATTTGAAATCAGTGACCTCAATTTACCCAGAAACTGGTCTCAAAATGTATGCAACTGACAAAAAGTTGAATTTTGTTCCCCAGTCGGTAAATTTTCAGTTTCAGCCCCAACTACTGTTCGATCATAAATACCCTATTATCACCATTATTAGTCCTAGTTTATTATATCATATAAAGTTCTTTCCCGAAAACGTATCTTACCTTGTGTATATTTTATAGATGATGGGAGTTGTTTCAGCGTTGAGAAACAACACCTTGTGAAGTGTCAGTCAGAGAAGTTCAAAAGGAAATTTTATCCTTTTTACTAATCTTCAACAACTAAGTCGTTCGGTGACAACTTATCTTCAGTAATGTCAACGGTTTAAAATATTAATATTTTAATGGTTCAGTACACGAGATTGTATTATTTTTCTAACCGAGAAACACCCACACACATACACGTCGACGTCATCAGCCTCGCCTATTCCCATTGGTCACAAGTTCTTGTCAAAAACTTATAAGTTGGTTCATTATTGGAAGTATTAATTATTCTGTACAGTTTAATATCAGATTATTACGGAAAATAAGTACTATACAGTTAAGTGTATTCAATGATTTTGTTATTAATAATCTCTTTTGTGTTGTTTTTTAATTTATTGATAACTTATCGACATGAATCACCACTATTGTTTTAGTTTGTAATCACAATTAAAAACAGTTGAAAGATCTGATACATTCCTAGTTGAATTATCATTTATTTTTATTGCTTGAATATAACAAATTTGTTTATCGTAGAGAGTATTAGTTTTAAATTCATTTATATAGAAACATCCTCGCTGTGTTATGTCGGTATTTGGATTTAACTCTTTAATTCGTACAAAAAAAAATATGTAACTATTGGTTCCATAACTTTTGAATAGTTGCTATGCTTGTAGTTTATGAAAGACTAGAAGATGAGCTATTATAAAGAGTAAGTCAGTGAAGGCATATACAGTACATACAGAATATTAAACAATTATTCCTCATCTTATGAAACATGTAGTTGACAGTTTGGGTTTGGGTTTTGTTTTTGCGGGCACAGGTTCATACTTTCCGTAATAACCTGATTTTAATGCTTTAAAGATTAATTAATATTTCCAATAATGAACCAACTTATAAGTTTTTCGCCAAGAACTTCCGACCAATGAGAGCAAGCCTGGCTGATGACGTCAAGAACTTCCGACCAATGAGAGCAAGCCTGGCTGATGACGTCAAGAACTTGTGACCAATGAGAGCAAGCCTGGCTGATGACGTCAAGAACTTGTGACCAATGAGAGCAAGCCTGGCTGATGACGTCATAAACGTTAATACTGTGGTGTGTGTTTTCTCCCTCAGAAGAAACAAAACAAAATCTCTTGTACTCGACTCCAGTTTGTAAAAACTTGGAACATTTTGAATAGAGCACATAACAGAGGATAAATTATCACCAAGAGACTTATAGTTGAAGAAGAACAGTGACTTGTAAACATCTCAGACTGACGCTCAAGGAGGTGAAGTTTCTCGTAACTGAGAAAATATCTTTCATCTCCAATAATAAAAGGTAATATACCTTTCAGGACAGATTTTGTTTTATATTGCTTAAGTAATATTAACATATAATTGTAGTAGTGGTGCTCCAAGTGTAAAATGAACAGCAGTAACATAGTCAGGTGTCCTCGGCTGTTGTATTGGTAATTCAAGATATCTGGAGGTGCCGTGCTCTGTCGTGTCCTTTAAGACCCGTGGCTGTCCTTAATATGGGGTAGTTTATTGTGTGCCTCTTCTTTACCTGAAGACCAGTGGCCTGTGTAGGATCCCTCCATTGATCTTGTCTAGGGCTATTTTGAAGCCCAGTACTGTTCTCGATTCCACGGCTTGAGCTGGGAGAACGTCCCATAGATCTCTCACTCTCTGTCACTCTATGTGAAGAAGTATTTCCTTGTGTTCGGTCTGCATGATAGCTTGGTGAGCTTGAAGTTGTCCCTTCGTGTTGTCCCTTTCAAGATTTTAATTGTTTTAATGAGATCTGTTCTATTGGGCTTTTTTCTGAATAGTTGTTCGTCTTGAGGCCCTTAGTTTACTTGGATAATCGAGATGGCATAGTTAAAGAATCATCTTGGTTGCACCTTTTCTATGGGTGTTAGATCTTTCTGGAGGTAGGGTTTCCATGCCTGAATACAAAAATCAATACAATAAGAAGCATTTTCTTATCATTGTATTCAAAGGTATGCTTTATAATTCCCAAATATATTTTTTATTATTATTATTATTACTGCTGGGGCATCCCCCCCACTTGTTGCGTCACCTTCAAGTGATTGATTGATCTGTCACAACGCCAACAGATTTTAATTTATCGACAGTATCCAGGAAGTTGTCATTAACAGGATAGTTGTGATTGGGGTTGTTGTATCCTATTTGTAGGGTCTTGCATTTCGTAATGTTAAAGGACGTTTGACTGTCTCCAGACCATTGAACAGCTCATGGACGAGACTGAGCTATGGTTGAGAGGTTTAGAGCTGTATTGACTGAAATAACCAACAAAGCTGTAGAGCCATTGGTCACAGGACGGTGCCTTAAATATATGAAATGAAAAGCGGGGTGGGTGACCTTCGTAAAGTATTACCGTACTTTCAACAGAGAGAGAGAGAGAGAGAGAGAGAGAGAGAGAGAGAGAGAGAGAGAGAGAGAGATAAGAACGCGTAACTTTAGATTCATTTACTAACTTAGAGAGACAAAGCTGCTAATACATACTGTACAATAGGGAGTGACAGTTTTGCAAAAGTTTTCAAAATCTAATTGCTTGGGTTGGATTATTTGTCTATCGGCCACGCTAATTCCGAATATGTTTGAGTTTTTTACATCATTGCATTAGAAGGTTTGTGGATACTTTTGGGTTTGGCATGAAAAACGCGAAAAAACTGTAAATAATAAAGGGACTGGCAATGTGGCACAACCTGTTAAAATCAAGTTATTGAATTGGATTATTCGACTACTGTGTACACTGGTTCATAATATGCTATTGTTTTACAACTCAATGCGCTACAAATTATGCCGATATTTTTGCTGCAAGTCACCACATACGTATATTTCGAAAACCAGGGCCCAATATTACCAATGGCGTGGATAGATTCCGTGGAATGAATTCAGGACATTCCCGCTCATGGAACATTACCAAACTCCGTATATGTGCCAATGGCAGGCCAATGGCAATATTTACAGAGTTTGTTGAGGCTCCCTGGACGGGAATGCCCTGAATTTATTCCACGGAATCTATTCACGCCGTTGGTAATATTCGTCCCAGGACTGATCAACGAATTCAGCCCAAGTAGCTTGACTTGGACAGTTAAGGACAAAATCTCAGTCCGTACTTTTGAATAAAATATTGTTCAATAGGTGGTGATATTGAAGTGCTGAAAGTTGTTTTTTCTGTGTTGTTTTGCAGTTAGTTCAAAGGGCCGCCACCAAGATGGGTCGTCCTAAGATTAGCAACACTCAGCTGCGCCAGGGTAACGATAAGGTGTTCGGGGTTCGGATGCCTCTGCCATCTAACAAGTTGCCTCTGAACAAGGAAGTTGGAAGTGCCCTGGCTTATGAAGCAGAAAACGAGAGGTTAAGGAGAAGAACAAATGCTTTTGATTATATGGATGCCACCAACAAGGTGACTGAGAAGGTACTGGATGTGTATAGGAAGGCCACTGTCCCCACTATCTCTGAAATCAGGGTGAAAATGAGAGTCCACGACCTGTGGAGGATGCGGAGGGAGACGATGATGATGAAGGGAAATGGACAGAAACAGAAAAGGAAGAAAACGAAGAACGGGAAGCTGAAGATGAGCCTCGAACCTCATCTTCAGCTTCCCGTTCTTCGTTTTCTTCCTTTTCTGTTTCTGTCCATTTCCCTTCATCATCATCGTCTCCCTCCGCATCCTCCACAGGTCGTGGACTCTCATTTTCATCCTGATTTCAGAGATAGTGGGGACAGTGGCCTTCCTATACACATCCAGTACCTTCTCAGTCACCTTGTTGGTGGCATCCATACAATCAAAAGCATTTGTTCTCCTTAACCTCTCGTTTTCTGCTTCATAAGCCAGGGCACTTCCAACTTCCTTGTTCAGAGGCAACTTGTTAGGTGGCAGAGGCATCCGAACCCCGAACACCTTATCGTTACCCTGGCGCAGCTGAGTGTTGCTAATCTTAGGACGACCCATCTTGGTGGCGGCCCTTTGAACTAACTGCAAAACAACACAGAAAAAACAACTTTCAGCACTTCAATATCACCACCTATTGAACAATATTTTATTCAAAAGTACGGACTGAGATTTTGTCCTTAACTGTCCAAGTCAAGCTACTTGGGCTGAATTCGTTGATCAGTCCTGGGACGAATATTACCAACGGCGTGAATAGATTCCGTGGAATAAATTCAGGGCATTCCCGTCCAGGGAGCCTCAACAAACTCTGTAAATATTGCCATTGGCCTGCCATTGGCACATATACGGAGTTTGGTAATGTTCCATGAGCGGGAATGTCCTGAATTCATTCCACGGAATCTATCCACGCCATTGGTAATATTGGGCCCTGGTTTTCGAAATATACGTATGTGGTGACTTGCAGCAAAAATATCGGCATAATTTGTAGCGCATTGAGTTGTAAAACAATAGCATATTATGAACCAGTGTACACAGTAGTCGAATAATCCAATTCAAAAACTTGATTTTAACAGGTTGTGCCACATTGCCAGTCCCTTTATTATTTACAGTTTTTTCGCGTTTTTCATGCCAAACCCAAAAGTATCCACAAACCTTCTAATGCAATGATGTAAAAAACTCAAACATATTCGGAATTAGCGTGGCCAATAGACAAATAATCCAACCCAAGCAATTAGATTTTGAAAACTTTTGCAAGACTGTCACTCCCTACTGTAGAAGTATATGGTGCAGTTCACATGTTGACTCGTTTCCATCGATTCATTAGGGGTAATTTTTCTCCATAGTGGCAAATAATACTGACCAAAAACTAGGATTGTTTGTAAAAATAATATTAGAAAATATACATATGGCAAGGCAATAGAGTTGACAAAGCAAGATAAACGGAGTATTTGACAGGATTGGTCCAGAGACAAAAAGAATAAAAACACTGAAATGATTATCATTCGCTTTCAGGAGGGATTTAGAGTTAACCTTGTGTGTGTGTGTGTGTGTGTGTGTGTGTGTGTGTGTGTGTTTATGTGTGCTTTGCCAAGGTTGAAATACGAACAAAAATATCACTAACTAATAAATTTATTCACTATGGCCAACTTGGTTCTTCGAGAGGTGGTGGGAGGGCGGGGGGTGAGGTCAATCTTTATATTACTCAACTTCATTTTTGTTATTGATCTTCACTCACGTCTCATTCACTCAGTCATACCAAGCCTCTTACACCTTTTTTCTTTAGTCATGAAACAGTCATCTGTGTTTCCCCGTCTGAAGATTTAAGTTATGTTCCTGCCCGTCACTGGATGCTTTCAGGTCAATGCTTGACTTCTGTGGACTAAAGTGTCTGTTCTTACAGCCCAGTACAGCATACACAGCATCGTTGTTTTTGTATTTTGTTCACCGGTACAATCCTCGCCATGAGGCTATGTATTTAATTTGGTCACCAGCTGCGTATGTATCTTGTTCACCAGCCGCGTATGTATCTTGTTCACCAGCCGCGTATGAATCTTGTTCACCAGCTGAGTATATATCTTGTTCACCACCTGAGTATGTATCTTGTTCACCACCTGAGTATGTATCTTGTTCACCACCTGAGTATGTATCTTGTTCACCAGCAGTGTATGTATCTTGTTCACCAGCTGAGTATGTATCTTGTTCACCAGCTGAGTATGTATCTTGTTCACCAGCTGAGTATGTATCTTGTTCACCTGCCGCGTATGTATCTCGTTCACCAGCCGCGTATGTATCTCGTTCACCAGCCGCGTATGTATCTTGTTCACCAGCTGAGTATGTATCTTGTTCACCAGCTGAGTATGTATCTTGTTCACCAGCCGCGTATGTATCTCGTTCACCAGCCGCGTATGTATCTTGTTCACCAGCCGCGTATGTATCTTGTTCACGAGCTGAGTATGCATCTTGTTCACCAGCCGCGTATGTATCTTGTTCACCAGCTGAGTATGTATCTTGTTCACCAGCCGAGTATGTATCTTGTTCACCAGCTGAGTATGTATCTTGTTCACCAGCAGTGTATGTATCTTGTTCACCAACTGAGTATGTATCTTGTTCACCAGCTGAGTATGTATCTTGTTCACCAGCTGAGTATGTATCTTGTTCACCAGCAGTGTATGTATCTTGTTCACCAGCAGTGTATGTATCTTGTTCACCAGCTGAGTATGTATCTTGTTCACCAGCTGAGTATGTATCTTGTTCACCAGCAGTGTATGTATCTTGTTCACCAGCTGAGTATGTATCTTGTTCACCAGCAGCGTATGTATCTTGTTCACCAGCAGCGTATGTATCTTGTTCACCAGCTGAGTATGCATCTTGTTCACCAGCTGAGTATGTATCTTGTTCACCAGCTGAGTATGTATCTTGTTCACCAGCTGAGTATGTATCTTGTTCACCAGCTGAGTATGTATCTTGTTCACCAGCAGTGTATGTATCTTGTTCACCAGCTGAGTATGTATCTTGTTCACCAGCTGAGAATGTATCTTGTTCACCAGCTGAGTATGTATCTTGTTCACCAGCCGCGTATGTATCATGTTCACCAGCTGAGTATGTATCTTGTTCACCAGCTGAGTATGTATCTTGTTCACCAGCTGAGTATGTATCTTGTTCACCAGCCGCGTATGTATCTTGTTCACCAGCTGAGCATGTATCTTGTTCACCAGCTGAGCATGTATCTTGTTCACCAGCAGTGTATGTATATTGTTCACCAGCTGAGTATGTATCTTGTTCACCAGCTGAGTATGCATCTTGTTCACCAGCTGAGTATGCATCTTGTTCACCAGCTGAGTATGTATCTTGTTCACCAGCTGAGTATGTATCTTGTTCACCAGCTGAGTATGTATCTTGTTCACCAGCCGAGTATGTATCTTGTTCACCAGCCGAGTATGTATCTTGTTCACTAGCTGAGTATGTATCTTGTTCACCAGCAGTGTATGTATCTTGTTCACCAGCTGAGTATGTATCTTGTTCACCAGCTGAGTATGTATCTTGTTCACCAGCCGAGTATGCATCTTGTTCACCAGCTGAGTATGTATCTTGTTCACCAGCAGTGTATGTATCTTGTTCACCAGCTGAGTATGTATCTTGTTCACCAGCTGAGTACGTATCTTGTTCACCAGCTGAGTATGTATCTTGTTCACCAGCCGAGTATGTATCTTGTTCACCAGCCGAGTATGTATCTTTTTCACCAGCTGAGTATGTATCATGTTCACCAGCTGAGTATGTATCTTGTTCACCAGCTGAGTATGTATCTTGTTCACCAGCTGAGTATGTATCTTGTTCACCAGCCGCGTATGTATCTTGTTCACCAGCTGAGCATGTATCTTGTTCACCAGCTGAGTATGTATCTTGTTCACCAGCAGTGTATGTATCTTGTTCACCAGCTGAGTATGTATCTTGTTCACCAGCTGAGTATGTATCTTGTTCACCAGCTGAGTATGCATCTTGTTCACCAGCTGAGTATGTATCTTGTTCACCAGCTGAGTATGTATCTTGTTCACCAGCTGAGTATGTATCTTGTTCACCAGCTGAGTATGTATCTTGTTCACCAGCCGAGTATGTATCTTGTTCACCAGCCGAGTATGTATCTTGTTCACCAGCTGAGTATGTATCTTGTTCACCAGCAGTGTATGTATCTTGTTCACCAGCTGAGTATGTATCTTGTTCACCAGCTGAGTATGTATCTTGTTCACCAGCTGAGTATGTATCTTGTTCACCAGCAGTGTATGTATCTTGTTCACCAGCTGAGTATGTATCTTGTTCACCAGCTGAGTACGTATCTTGTTCACCAGCTGAGTATGTATCTTGTTCACCAGCCGAGTATGTATCTTGTTCACCAGCCGAGTATGTATCTTGTTCACCAGCTGAGTATGTATCTTGTTCACCAGCAGTGTATGTATCTTGTTCACCGGCTGAGTATGTATCTTGTTCACCAGCAGTGTATGTATCTTGTTCACCAGCTGAGTATGTATCTTGTTCACCAGCTGAGTATGTATCTTGTTCACCAGCTGAGTATGTATCTTGTTCACCAGCTGAGCATGTATCTTGTTCACCAGCAGCGTATGTATCTTGTTCACCAGCAATGTATGTATCTTGTTCACCAGCTGAGTATGTATCTTGTTCACCAGCTGAGTATGTATCTTGTTCACCAGCAGTGTATGTATCTTGTTCACCAGCTGAGCATGTATATTGTTCACCAGCTCAGTATGTATCTTGTTCACCAGCCGAGTATGTATCCTGTTCACCAGCTGAGTATGTATCTTGTTCACCAGCTGAGTATGTATCTTGTTCACCAGCAGTGTATGTATCTTGTTCACCAGCTGAGTATGTATCTTGTTCACCAGCTGAGTATGTATCTTGTTCACCAGCTGAGTATGTATCTTGTTCACCAGCAGCGTATGTATCTTGTTCACCAGCAGTGTATGTACCTTGTTCACCAGCTGAGTATGCATCTTGTTCACCAGCTGAGTATGTATCTTGTTCACCAGCAGTGTATGTATCTTGTTCACCAGCTGAGTATGTATCTTGTTCACCAGCTCAGTATGTATCTTGTTCACCAGCCGAGTATGTATCTTGTTCACCAGCTGAGTATGTATCTTGTTCACCAGCTGAGTATGTATCTTGTTCACCAGCTGAGTATGTATCTTGTTCACCAGCCGCGTATGTATCTCGTTCACCAGCCGCGTATGTATCTTGTTCACCAGCTGAGTATGTATCTTGTTCACCAGCTGAGTATGTATCTTGTTCACCAGCTGAGTATGTATCTTGTTCATCAGCCGCGTATGTATCTTGTTCACCAGCCGCGTATGTATCTTGTTCACGAGCTGAGTATGCATCTTGTTCACCAGCCGCGTATGTATCTTGTTCACCAGCTGAGTATGTATCTTGTTCACCAGCCGAGTATGTATCTTGTTCACCAGCTGAGTATGTATCTTGTTCACCAGCAGTGTATGTATCTTGTTCACCAACTGAGTATGTATCTTGTTCACCAGCTGAGTATGTATCTTGTTCACCAGCTGAGTATGTATCTTGTTCACCAGCAGTGTATGTATCTTGTTCACCAGCTGAGTATGTATCTTGTTCACCAGCAGTGTATGTATCTTGTTCACCAGCAGTGTATGTATCTTGTTCACCAGCTGAGTATGTATCTTGTTCACCAGCTGAGTATGTATCTTGTTCACCAGCAGTGTATGTATCTTGTTCACCAGCTGAGTATGTATCTTGTTCACCAGCAGCGTATGTATCTTGTTCACCAGCAGCATATGTATCTTGTTCACCAGCTGAGTATGCATCTTGTTCACCAGCTGAGTATGTATCTTGTTCACCAGCTGAGTATGTATCTTGTTCACCAGCTGAGTATGTATCTTGTTCACCAGCTGAGTATGTATCTTGTTCACCAGCAGTGTATGTATCTTGTTCACCAGCTGAGTATGTATCTTGTTCACCAGCTGAGTATGTATCTTGTTCACCAGCTGAGAATGTATCTTGTTCACCAGCTGAGTATGTATCTTGTTCACCAGCCGCGTATGTATCATGTTCACCAGCTGAGTATGTATCTTGTTCACCAGCTGAGTATGTATCTTGTTCACCAGCTGAGTATGTATCTTGTTCACCAGCCGCGTATGTATCTTGTTCACCAGCTGAGCATGTATCTTGTTCACCAGCTGAGTATGTATCTTGTTCACCAGCAGTGTATGTATCTTGTTCACCAGCTGAGTATGTATCTTGTTCACCAGCTGAGTATGTATCTTGTTCACCAGCTGAGTATGCATCTTGTTCACCAGCTGAGTATGTATCTTGTTCACCAGCTGAGTATGTATCTTGTTCACCAGCTGAGTATGTATCTTGTTCACCAGCCGAGTATGTATCTTGTTCACCAGCCGAGTATGTATCTTGTTCACCAGCTGAGTATGTATCTTGTTCACCAGCAGTGTATGTATCTTGTTCACCAGCTGAGTATGTATTTTGTTCACCAGCTGAGTATGTATCTTGTTCACCAGCCGAGTATGTATCTTGTTCACCAGCTGAGTATGTATCTTGTTCACCAGCAGTGTATGTATCTTGTTCACCAGCTGAGTATGTATCTTGTTCACCAGCTGAGTACGTATCTTGTTCACCAGCTGAGTATGTATCTTGTTCACCAGCCGAGTATGTATCTTGTTCACCAGCCGAGTATGTATCTTGTTCACCAGCTGAGTATGTATCATGTTCACCAGCTGAGTATGTATCTTGTTCACCAGCTGAGTATGTATCTTGTTCACCAGCTGAGTATGTATCTTGTTCACCAGCCGCGTATGTATCTTGTTCACCAGCTGAGCATGTATCTTGTTCACCAGCTGAGTATGTATCTTGTTCACCAGCAGTGTATGTATCTTGTTCACCAGCTGAGTATGTATCTTGTTCACCAGCTGAGTATGTATCTTGTTCACCAGCTGAGTATGCATCTTGTTCACCAGCTGAGTATGTATCTTGTTCACCAGCTGAGTATGTATCTTGTTCACCAGCTGAGTATGTATCTTGTTCACCAGCCGAGTATGTATCTTGTTCACCAGCCGAGTATGTATCTTGTTCACCAGCTGAGTATGTATCTTGTTCACCAGCAGTGTATGTAACTTGTTCACCAGCTGGGTATGTATCTTGTTCACCAGCTGAGTATGTATCTTGTTCACCAGCTGAGTATGTATCTTGTTCACCAGCTGAGTATGTATCTTGTTCACCAGCAGTGTATGTATCTTGTTCACCAGCTGAGTATGTATCTTGTTCACCAGCTGAGTACGTATCTTGTTCACCAGCTGAGTATGTATCTTGTTCACCAGCCGAGTATGTATCTTGTTCACCAGCCGAGTATGTATCTTGTTCACCAGCTGAGTATGTATCTTGTTCACCAGCAGTGTATGTATCTTGTTCACCAGCTGAGTATGTATCTTGTTCACCAGCAGTGTATGTATCTTGTTCACCAGCTGAGTATGTATCTTGTTCACCAGCTGAGTATGTATCTTGTTCACCAGCTGAGTATGTATCTTGTTCACCAGCTGAGCATGTATCTTGTTCACCAGCAGCGTATGTATCTTGTTCACCAGCAGTGTATGTATCTTGTTCACCAGCTGAGTATGTATCTTGTTCACCAGCTGAGTATGTATCTTGTTCACCAGCAGTGTATGTATCTTGTTCACCAGCTGAGCATGTATATTGTTCACCAGCTCAGTATGTATCTTGTTCACCAGCCGAGTATGTATCCTGTTCACCAGCTGAGTATGTATCTTGTTCACCAGCTGAGTATGTATCTTGTTCACCAGCAGTGTATGTATCTTGTTCACCAGCTGAGTATGTATCTTGTTCACCAGCTGAGTATGTATCTTGTTCACCAGCTGAGTATGTATCTTGTTCACCAGCAGCGTATGTATCTTGTTCACCAGCAGTGTATGTACCTTGTTCACCAGCTGAGTATGTATCTTGTTCACCAGCTGAGTATGTATCTTGTTCACCACCAGTGTATGTATCTTGTTCACCAGCTGAGTATGTATCTTGTTCACCAGCTCAGTATGTATCTTGTTCACCAGCCGAGTATGTATCTTGTTCACCAGCTGAGTATGTATCTTGTTCACCAGCTGAGTATGTATCTTGTTCACCAGCTGAGTATGTATCTTGTTCACCAGCCGCGTATGTATCTCGTTCACCAGCCGCGTATGTATCTTGTTCACCAGCTGAGTATGTATCTTGTTCACCAGCTGAGTATGTATCTTGTTCACCAGCCGCGTATGTATCTCGTTCACCAGCCGCGTATGTATCTCGTTCACCAGCCGCGTATGTATCTTGTTCACGAGCTGAGTATGTATCTTGTTCACCAGCTGAGTATGTATCTTGTTCACCAGCTGAGTATGTATCTTGTTCACCAGCCGAGTATGTATCTTGTTCACCAGCTGAGTATGTATCTTGTTCACCAGCTCAGTATGTATCTTGTTCACCAGCTGAGTATGTATCGTGTTCACCAGCTGAGTATGTATCTTGTTCACCAGCTGAGTATGTATCTTGTTCACCAGCTGAGGATGTATCTTGTTCACCAGCTGAGTATGTATCTTGTTCACCAGCTGAGTATGTATCTTGTTCACCAGCCGCATATGTAT
>CAUDMG010000180.1:0-42500 GCA_958450375.1 Homarus gammarus | reverse complement strand
GAAAAGTCCCGGATGTGGCTTATGCTGTACTTCCGCCCTTTGAAAATGTTATCTCGATGCAGAATCAGACTCATATTCTTAAATATACAAAGCACACGCACACACACACACACACACACACACACACACACACACTAAATTGGAAACCACACGTCAGTGAAGTTATCAAATCCTCCAGTTTCCGTCTCCACCTCCTCCGCCGACTCAAGTCCCTCGGAGTTCCTGCACACGAGCTCCTCAGTGTTTACACAACATTCATACTTCCGAAGCTCACCTATGCCTCCCCCACCTGGTCTTCCTCCCTAAATGCCACACAACGTAAACACCTAGAAAAAGTGCAAAAGAGGGCATGCAAGATTATTCTCTCCCCTTCCTACTCCACATATCAAGAAGCGCTCAACACACTGACCCTTTCGACTCTCACTGACCATCACCACGACCTCATCTGCAAATTTGGTAAGAAGCTTCTACACCATCCCCGACACCGGCTCCTACTACCACCTGAGATCCCTAGTCCGAGAATTGCTGTTCGACACCACAACCGCATCCAGCCCATACGTGCACGAACTGATCGCTATAAGAACAGCCCAGTCCCAACCATTGTAAAAATTATCAATAACTTGTAATAAATCAGTGTATTCACTCCCAGTAAACACTACTCCTTGCACTGTCACTATGTTGAAATGCACTGTAGTTTGAGCTTTTCCCCATCTAGTTATTATATGTCTTATTTGTGTCACTTATGTTACTTGTATATTATTTGTAATTCGTAACCCATTCCCCAAATATGTAACTGTATATTTTCAGCCTTCTGGCTGCCAAGCTCTTTCAATAAACCGTTAATTATTATTATTATTATTATTTTATTATTATTACAGTCTGGTTTATACTTCATCAGCTTTGTTTGAAGTTTTAGATATTACTTGAAGATATTTTTCTGGGGCTTTAGGTCACTATTTCAAGCACTTAGTTTTGTCTGCTTTGAAAATTAAGAATTCCTGCTAAGCTCCAAACCACATCGTGTGCACCTCTCCCAGGTAATGTGCTGTACAGCGAATTTGTCACTTGCACACACACACACACACAGACACACTGGCAATTTGTGTAGGTAATCATGTCGCATACATATTTCTTATACATCTACTGTACAGACGACTAATAAGTCCTCCCGTGTGCCATTGACTGACTGGAGTGAACAGCCTTCAGGTGTGGATATTTAGCCACTAGTGATCAGTGAGGCCGTTGACAGGGAGGTTGGTGCAGCCGCCTTCGTCTGACGTTTCCAAGTTGCACCAAGAGGAAGCAGACCACATACTGTTGACTCACCTGGTTGGGAGGTGAAGGATAAACAGGTTCAGGTCTCTCTTGCTGCCACAGGTATAATTAATTCATTAGTAACTTAATCATTCCACCTTTCCTTCGCTGGCACAACGTTAATCTCTTCTGGCGTTCTCTGGCGACTAGTGCATTGCAAATTACTCAGGTGTTCTTTTTTATAGTCTTCCTCATTTCTTATAGGATGTAACAGTGTAACAAGGAACATGTTATTTTATGTAGATGGACACATATTCTTTGTATAGATATATCAGTTATGGTACTTCTCTAGACGACAACATAATCTGGAATGATGCAGACACATCCATCTTTGAGTTTAATGGTCAAAATTAAACATTACAGTAATAAGATGCTGTAAATTAGTCTGTCACCCCAACGTTGTGGTGACTATATAGCCAATCATAGCCCCGGATTAGAGGAGGTGGGCGTTAGGGTGTGTCAATTTTGTCAACATGTTAAAAATCAAATTTGGTAGTCAAAATATTGTGCCTCTTTATGTCTAAACTTGAGATTAGCAAACAAAAATGAATTGAAATAACCCTCACCTACATCAATTATACCTTAAAGTTTCAAATATCAGTATTTCAACAAATTAATGAGACTTGATTAGAATTATTCACTTGATATTAACTAATCTCATGTAAGCATATGGATTATGGAGTATTTTATGGTTCTATAGCTTGTGTACAATATGCATGTCAGAACATGAACATGAACAGGCTCTCCGTGTGGGACAGTTTAATTCTTGTTTTGACTTGTACCAAGTGTGAGGATGAGGCGCCCGGCTCACTCTCCTTCTAGATATCATAGACGGTGGTTTGCTCTCATTGCACTTGCACCTACTCTACCAGACGAATTCTACATTTTAATTATTGTAAGTAGGGCATATTGATTGTCGCAGTTACTTATATCATTGTATAAAACATTATGTTCTAAGAAATTATTATGTTATTTCTGTTACAGCATTTTTGATAAACAAATTGATATTTTTTGAAACAACAATTGAATTATGAAACATTGAAATATTTTTCTATTTGTCAGATAGTGTGAAGATGTCAAAATTGAAGACAAGAAGTCAGTTGTCAACCCACTTGAGCCTGCTAGTTGGTAAAGGGAAGGAGCTTCCTGTATCAGAACTTCCAACAGTGAGAGACATGCTAAGATTAGGGTTACTCCTTCGAGAAAAAAATGCAAAGGACAGAAGGAACTATACAGATAAGGAACTCATAAATGACATGATAGTCCCTCTTCTGCATCAATGGACAAAAGCTAATGCACTATTCAAACCACCTGTGATTAATCAGTGTCGAACTATTGAGCTAAAACTAACGAAATTATGGCACAAAGCAGTTGAAACATCACTTGGTAAAGGAAACTTGGCCAGGAAAAATGAATTTCTGCACACACTTGATACTCTGTTTGACATTTTGACCTGCAAGTGCTCCATACAATTATGTTCTGAATCCAACTGTTCTCACTCAGGTAAGAGGGAAAATAATTCCCACATTGATTGTGGTTGTCCTCGTGAAAAGAAGATCCCTGTTTTAGAGCTTGAATTTATAAAGGCACAGAGGACAAAGGCAGAAGGCCAAGGAAGTATGCAAATGGGTTCAATAGATTATTCAGAAACAAAGAAGCAGATTGCTAATGCCAAGAAGAGAGAACAAATCCGAGAGAGGGAACAAAAGAAGAAAATGAAGAGTGAAGAAGCCATCCAAAGAGAGGAAGAGCTGTGTCAAGATGTTTATCACTTCTTTGATAGTTCTTCTGATGAACAGGAAGCAACATCAGATGATAGTTCCAAAGAGCCATCTGAACCTTTACCAAAGAAAATGAAATACAACACAAGAAATATTTCAAACATTGCTTTAGCTAGTATTCGCCACCATGCTGGACTTCGTGAGGCTGCAGAAATTGCAACTGCCGCTTGGATAGATGCAGGCCTCATCAGCCGAGAGGATGTATCTTTGGTGATAGATCATAATAAAATTAGAAGAGCACAAGAAAAAGTAATGAAGGAAATATCTGATCAGCATGAAAAAGATTTAAGCGAGGGAGGGCTCTCCTGTCTTTTGTTTGATGGAAGAATAGATGACACAAAAGTTTTGCTCGAAGTAGAGGGAGTGAACAGAAAGTTTCCAGGTCTCATCAAAGAAGAACACTACTCTGTCTGTTCTGAGCCTGGTGGTCGGTTTTTGTTTCACTTTGCTCCCGAAACTGAAGTAGAAGGGAAGAAACATGCAGAGGTCATTGCTGATCATATTTTATGTTGGGTTCAGGAGAGAGGACTTGGCAGTTCACTGCAGGCTGTTGGTGGAGATTCAACTGCAGTGAACACCGGATGGCAGGGGGGTGTAATGACGCATTTAGAGAAAAAACTAGGAAGAAGACTTGTTTGGATTGTATGTGATTTACATACAGGCGAGCTACCTCTTCGTCATCTCATCCAGGAACTTGATGGTCCTACAAAGAGCAACAACAAGTGGTCAGGTCCCCTTGGCATCATGCTGGATGAAGCAACACAACTAGAAATAAATACAACCTTTCCAAAGGTCGAAGTTGGCCCTCCCCTTCCGGCGTTGTCTGAAGGAGTCATCAAAGATCTCAGCACAGATCAATCCTATGCTTATCGTATTGCCCAAGCAATAAGATCAGGAGAAGTGCCTCAGTCATTGGCTCTCTTGGAGATTGGACCTGTCAGTCACAGCCGTTGGTTAACTACAGCTCTTCGTTTCTGCAGGATTTGGATTTCCAAACACGAATTGAAGGGCAAAGTGCTGAAGAATTTGAGGTTAATTGTTGAATTTATTATTGGAGTTTATCTTCCCCAGTGATTTAGTGTGAAACTTAATCCTATGTGGGTGGATGGGCCCAATCACCTTTTGTTTCAATTGCAGCTAGTAAGAACACAGAGGAAGGTAGTGAGGGACATCGTGTTACCTGTGGCAAGAAGGTCCGCTTGGTATGCTCGATCAGAAGCAGTTTTGCAAGCAATGCTTTGCAGTCAATGTACCAATCTCCGAACCGAGGCTGTAGAAGTCATTCTAAAGATTAGAGGAACGCTAATAGATGACGACCAGTTGGGAGACTGTTCGTTTCATTCAAGAAAAGTTCCCCCAATAAACGTCAATGCCACCAAATTGTCAGAATTGGTTGACTTGAGTTTGGAAGTCTTAGAGCCACAATTGACAACAAGTCTAACTAGCCAAGAATTGAGAAACCTTAAAGAGACTCCAATGCAGGTGCCGAAGTGGCCTTCCCACACTCAAAGTGTGGAGAGATGTGTGAAAATGGTCACAGAAGCAGCGGGCCATGTTTACAGCCACGAGAGGCGAGAAGGTTACATCAAAACACAAATAGCAAGCAGACTACTGATGACAAGAAACCAAAGCAAAGAGAGTATGAAGGCATTGGTTACTTTCAAATAGACTACGGATAATATAATATAATAATTTGAAACTTGAAACAGTAACATGTGTGCAAACGCTGGTTATGTTATAAATTCACAAATATGTACATTTAAAAATCCATTTGATGTAGGTAGGACTTATTATAAAAAAAAATTTATGCCAGAATATTGTTTTGCATGCTTAAAGACTACAATAAATTGCTACCAAATTACTCGATTTTCAATTTAGCCAGTTCACCCCCTAAATTGACACACCCTAGTGGGCGTGGCTGTTGTTACATTGATGTAGTGAACCGACTTTACTTTCCATGGAGAGATGAAAATTTGGCCAGAACAACAAACATGTATCGAGGGACTGGTAATCGCCCTTTTTCCCGACCTCTGTATTTCAAAACCTGCGTAAATTCGCCTTACGTAATATAGTTTCCACACACCATTTTTTTTATCTTGATACATTGACGTAATCTTCTGCCTGAAGGTGTTCCTCGAGGATCATGCTGCATGGTGGTAATGGAGTTGCTCTCATTTTTAATTGTGAAATATGGTCTTTGTTGTGTCTAAATGTACATATTGAATATAGTATTATTATTATTCATCCCTCTAAAATTTGAGGCTGAGACATCAAAAGAAAGAGTCTGTTGGTTATCGATAGCTACAGTAACATCCCACATCGCCCCCCCCCCCCCCATCGATGGCCCCATAGAGTCAACAATCTAACCTAAACCATCATAAACATACGACTCCCGACGCCCCATAACATAATACATCTACCACCCACGTTAGTACCATAGCCCCACACATCTGCCGACCACATAGTCCCATAGCATTGTCTTTCCCCCACCCACTTTCCTCCAGTAATCTCATAAATTGGAATCCCACGTTTCTCCCACAGCATCATACATCAGCCATACACATACACGTCGCGCCCATAGCATCGTACATACACCACCCTCGCCTTATCGGATTGCTTGAGGACGTAAAAATCAGGGCGTTCGCGGCCTACTGAGCATTAATCTTAAAAGCTTACGTAGTCAAAGGGTAAAATAACATCCCAAGTCGTATACATATTTCAGATAAAACCATTTTACTACACATGTGCCTTATACAGACAAGGGCCGGCTGACGCTGGAAACACGAGCAAATACAACCGTATATATTAATACTCTTGGGTGTCCGGCTAAGCTACGGGCGGGTTATGTTATCTGAGGGCGACGGTATCACTGTTGTAACTGCCGTCGCTCGTAATTACTCGTGTTATCTCGAGTTTATGGTCCACTGTTTTATTTAGGACCCTTGTAATCTGCGGCCGCCCGCCTTGTGTCGTTTTGCTGCCTTTGATAACCAGATTACATTAGTGACTTTTACTGTGGCTGTGTGATGCTGGGGCGTCCACACTGTGATGACTGATTACTAAAGCATTCACACTGTTTGATGACTGATTACTAAAGCATCCACGCTGTGTGATGACTGATAACCGAGGCGTCCACACTGCGTGATGAGTGATAACTGAAGTGTCCACACTGTGTGATGAATGAATACTGAATTGTCCACACAGTGTGATGTCTGATAACTAAGGCGTCCACACCATGTGATGACTGATGATTGAAGCATCCACACTGTGATGACTGAGACGTCCAACGCCCACAAGCTTTGATGACTGATGACTGAGGCGTGAGACATGCACAGAAATACAGCCAAATACTATTATTTGTATGCTTGCCAAAAAACGAGGAGTATTCGCACAAATATGTAAATGCGCAGATTTTATGCATATTGACGCACTGTGTCCTGGTCATTCATTACACACGTCCATGCACACTCATTCCCATTAAACGTGATGTATGCACGAGACTAGTACACTTTGACGTAGGGCTTTACTGAACACACACACACACACACATATATATATATATATATATATATATATATTTCATTTTTAGTCCATTTAACACGCGGACTTTGAACATATAATCAACGACCTCACCAGCAAGGAATCGAACCCTCGACCTACTGGGTGTGACTAGGGAACGCTTACCGGCTAGGCCACAAGGACACAGTGTCCTTGTGGCCTAGCCGGTAAGCGTTCCCTAGTCACACCCAGTAGGTCGAGGGTTCGATTCCTTGCTGGTGAGGTCGTTGATTATATATATATATATATATATATATATATATAAGGTAACTTTCTGCCCAGTCTTAGCGGAATATAATTAGTGGTGGGACGGGACTTAATTAAGATTGCTTAGTCATGAAAACATAATTAGGAGCCGTTAATCCCAGCACGACTGAGTGATCACCTCGGGGAACGTCGACCCCCCCCCCCCCACCCAGCCTCACTCCCCCTGCTCCCCCTCGCTCCTCATAGCCTCCTACTCCTTCCACCTTCTCATGGCCCTACAACCACGGCGCCAACCTCTTATAATGGCCCCACAACAGTTGCACGAGATGACACCCACTCATGGCCTCACAACTACGGTACCATCCTCCCCTCAAGGCTTCACAACTACGGTACCATCTTCCCCTCATGGCCTCACAACTACGGTACAATCCTCCCCTCAAGGCTTCACAACTACGGTACCATCTTCCCCTCATGGCCTCACAACTACGGTACCATCCTCCCCTCATGGCCTCACAACTACGGTACCATCCTCCCCTCAAGGCTTCACAACTACGGTACCATCTTCCCCTCATGGCCTCACAACTACGGTACCATCCTCCCCTCATGGTCTCACAACTACGGTACCATCCTCCCCTCAAGGCTTCACAACTACGGTACCATCTTCCCCTCATGGCCTCACAACTACGGTACCATCCTCCCCTCAAGGCTTCACAACTACGGTACCATCTTCCCCTCATGGCCTCACAACTACGGTACCATCCTCCCCTCAAGGCTTCACAACTACGGTACCATCTTCCCCTCATGGCCTCACAACTACGGTACCATCCTCCCCTCATGGCTTCACAACTACGGTACCATCCTCCCCTCAAGGCTTCACAACTACGGTACCATCTTCCCCTCATGGCCTCACAACTACGGTACCATCCTCCCCTCATGGCCTCACAACTACGGTACCATCCTCCCCTCAAGGCTTCACAACTACGGTACCATCCTCCCCTCATGGCCTCACAACTACGGTACCATCCTCCCCTCAAGGCTTCACAACTACGGTACCATCTTCCCCTCATGGCCTCACAACTACGGTACCATCCTCCCCTCATGGCCTCACAACTACGGTACCATCCTCCCCTCATGGCCTCACAACTACGGTACCATCCTCCCCTCATGGCTTCACAACTACGGTACCATCCTCCCCTCAAGGCTTCACAACTACGGTACCATCCTCCCCTCAAGGCCTCACAACTACGGTACCATCCTCCCCTCAAGGCTTCACAACTACGGTACCATCCTCCCCTCAAGGCTTCACAACTACGGTACCATCTTCCCCTCATGGCCTCACAACTACGGTACCATCCTCCCCTCATGGCCTCACAACTACGGTACCATCCTCCCCTCATGGCTTCACAACTACGGTACCATCCTCCCCTCATGGCTTCACAACTACGGTACCATCCTCCCCTCATGGCCTCACAACTACGGTACCAGCCTCCCCTCATGGCCTCACAACTACGGTACCATCTTCCCCTCATGGCCTCACAACTACGGTACCATCTTCCCCTCATGGCTTCACAACTACGGTACCATCCTCCCCTCATGGCTTCACAACTACGGTACCATCCTCCCCTCAAGGCTTCACAACTACGGTACCATCCTCCCCTCATGGCTTCACAACTACGGTACCATCCTCCCCTCATGGCTTCACAACTACGGTACCATCCTCCCCTCATGGCCTCACAACTACGGTACCATCTTCCCCTCATGGCCTCACAACTACGGTACCATCTTTCCCTCATGGCCTCACAACTACGGTACCAGCCTTCCCTCATGGCCTCACAACTACGGTACCAGCCTTCCCTCATGGCCTCACAGGCATCGCGTCGTCACCAGCAAGGAGATCATCCAGGTGAGTCACTCCTCCGTCGTGGCCGCTGCAGGATAACTAATGTGTTGTTTTAAATCCTCATTCCCTTTACTTTTCATTCTCAAGTTCCCGCAGCGGTATATATGTGACTCGTCTGATGATGATCCATACTAGCTGGTGTTGTGGTCATGACAGCCTATGGTGTAGTGGTTGGCCGTTGACACAAGATCACACGGAAGACCACAACACCAAATAGTTTCCCGCAGTGTAAAAAGTCGCTACAGGAGAGGGAGAAAGTGGACAATATCCCAATGGCTCCATTTTTTTTCTTTTTAATTTAGTTATGGTGCCATATTAGGTCATTTAAGGTTAGGTAAAGTTAAGTTACATCAGGTTATGTTACTTACTTCTGGTTAAGTTAGGTTAATTTTCTCTCCGTTAGGTTAATTTAGCTTCAGTTAGTTCAGTGGAATTTTTTCCTACAGCCATAGTTCAGGGTACACATATAGTCACCAACAGCGGCACTCTGACGTGTGTCATGAGTATGTACAGCATGGTAGCTCCTGTGTCAATCAGAGGCTGATGGCCGAAATATGGCAGGTGTATATATGTAACACTGCTCTCTCATCACACAACAGAAGCACACTATGCCACAAGTTTATAAAATGCAACACCTGTGTCAAGGGAAAAGTGTGTGATGAAGTTATCCACACCTTTAATTCTCACCTCGCAACCGTTTCTCTCCTCTCGTAAAAAACGAGCCTCAGCAGCGTGAGCGTCAGTAATGAGGAGGTAGTGGCCGTGTTGGTGCAGGACTTGGGTCATCCTCCAGCAAGGCTCGGCAAAATTTTCCAACTTTAACAATTCCCCCGATGTTTACGTCTCTTTATTCCCGGTAATATATCCGAGTTAACTGTGTGGTAAGATTAGACACGTCAGCGTGTTCTCACCAGCTGAACAATTTAGTTTGTCAGTGGCCAGGACGCTTCTGTTTTGTGTATAGATATTTTTATTCTTGCTGTAGGAGAGTTACCCAGCCAGGTGTTGTGTGTGTGTGTGTGTCTGTCTGCCTGTATGATTGTCCGTCTGCCTTTGTGTTTGTCCGTCCACCTGTGTGTCTGTCTTTTTGTCCGTGTGTCTGTCCGTTTGACCGTGTATCTGTCCGTTTGCCTGTGTGTCTGTCTGTCTTGTAATCATGCCTGACATCTCCTGTAGGATCTGACTTAACCCCACCAAGTTCGTGTTAAGGTTTCACTGATCAACCTTCGGGCACGTTAAAAAATGATCTATTGAAGGTCGTGTAATCATTTATGTATTTGTATTGTGTGGAGCGCGGCGAAGCAAAGTCAAGGTGAGGATTTGCCCATGGTCTTGTACAGTATGTCCGAGGAATATGTGTTTTCATCAGCCAAACAACTCTTAAATGAGGTCTGTTTTAACATAAATTTTACACCTGCTGCTATTTCCTCGACGTCATGTGATTTTTTTAGTCGATAGGTTTCGAAAAAAATGGGAAAAAGATACAAAAATCAGACCAGAAACAGAAAATAAAACTTGACTCTCGTACAGACTGAGGAAACGGCCTTTGTGTGTTCATTGTTCTTGCAAGTATTGTTTAATTACAGATTTGTAGAAAGAAGAAAAATTAATGAAACTCGTAAGAAAGACATTTTATATATATATATATATATATATATATATATATATATAATATATATATATATATATATATATATATATATATATATATATATATATAATATATATATATATATATATATGTATATATATATTTCATGTAAATCCACAATGAAAACGTGGATAAGATAAATCTTGATAAAATCACAAGGGAAAATGGAAACAACGGAGCACCTTAGCTTTCGTCTTTATTCAAGACATCTTCAGAGGCAACTGGACTACATGGACAGAGAGAGAGGCTTAAATATACAGGGTGACCTTAAAAACATGAGGTCAGGTCATAATGATGTCATCCACTAATCCCCACACCAACACACACGTAGAGGAGCTGAAGAGAAGGGGGCGATGTGACTAATCAGGTCAGGTCAAATATATATATATATATGCTGATAACCACCAGGAAAGAAGAAAACACGAAGTTCCCAAGCGCTTTCGTGTAATTCACATCTTCAGGGGTGAGTACAGACTAGATAGAGTAATGCAGAACAAGATGAATATATACAGAGGAGGGTGAGACCAGGTCCACAATGGTCAGGTAATGACCCTACTAATCTTTAAATGGCACACAACGGTTGGTGGTTGGGTCAGATGGGACAGTGGCCCGCCCTCTCACCTGATCACAAATCTTCTTAATTACAAAGTTGTCCAGCTTGTACATACCGTTACTCAAATTCATGTTGAATGCTTCGGTATGTTTAATAAGACTAGATTCTATGATGTTCCTACTATCAATTGAATTACATGGTAATATTGAGGAGGCATTATCCCAGTCAATGCAATGCTTGTTATCCCTCAAATGAACAAACAGAGCATTGGATTCCTGGCCTGTCCTGACACTGTATTTGTGTTGTTTAATTCTAGTTACAAGATCTTTACCTGTCTGGCCTAAGTAAAACATATTACATTCCTTGCAAGGAACTTTATAAATGCAACCAATTGTGTTGTTGGGGGAGTTCTTGATTAACATTTGTTTAACAGTGCATGAGTTTTTAAATGCCACATTGACGTTCCTGAAGATGTGAATTACACGAAAGCGCTTGGGAACTTCGTGTTTTCTTCTTTCCTGGTGGTTATCAGCATATACCTAGATCACGCGCACCTACAGTGATTTACTTGCATATATATATATATATATTTTTCATGTAAATCCACAATGAAAACGTGGATAAGATAAATCTTGATATATATATATATATATATATATATATATATAATCAACACCTCAACCCGCCAGGATTCGAACCCACGGCCCACAAGCCTATGACTGTGACCGGGGAACGCTAACCGCTGGACCACCAGGATGCTAAAAGCAGTCCTAGACTTTGTTATATTTCACACAAAGCCTGTTCAACGAGCTTATGGCGCCGTGAACCTCTAATGGGGACCACCCGCACCACTTAGGTGGTCAGAGTAACGTTTTACCAAATCCGGCTTCGAAACACGAGGATCCATATATATTTCATTAGCCCAATAAAGCACGCGGACTTCTACATACAATCAACACCTCAACCCGCCAGGATTCGAACCCACGGCCCACAAGCCTATGACTGTGACCGGGAAACGCTAACCGCTGGACCACCAGGATGCTAAAAGCAGTCCTAGACTTTGTTATATTTCACACAAAGCCTGTTCAACGAGCTTATGGCGCCGTGAACCTCTAATGGGGACCACCCGCACCACTTAGGTGGTCAGAGTAACGTTTTACCAAATCCGGCTTCGAAACACGAGGATCCATATATATTTCATTAGCCCAATAAAGCACCCGGACTTCTACATACAATCAACACCTCAACCCGCCAGGATTCGAACCCACGGCCCACAAGCCTATGACTGTGACCGGGGAACGCTAACCGCTGGACCACCAGGATGCTAAAAGCAGTCCTAGACTTTGTTATATTTCACACAAAGCCTGTTCAACGAGCTTATGGCGCCGTGAACCTCTAATGGGGACCACCCGCACCACTTAGGTGGTCAGAGTAACGTTTTACCAAATCCGGCTTCGAAACACGAGGATCCATATATATTTCATTAGCCCAATAAAGCACGCGGACTTCTACATACAATCAACACCTCAACCCGCCAGGATTCGAACCCACGGCCCACAAGCCTATGACTGTGACCGGGGAACGCTAACCGCTGGACCACCAGGATGCTAAAAGCAGTCCTAGACTTTGTTATATTTCACACAAAGCCTGTTCAACGAGCTTATGGCGCCGTGAACCTCGAATGGGGACCACCCGCACCACTTAGGTGGTCAGAGTAACGTTTTACCAAATCCGGCTTCGAAACACGAGGATCCATATATATTTCATTAGCCCAATAAAGCACGCGGACTTCTACATACAATCAACACCTCAACCCGCCAGGATTCGAACCCACGGCCCACAAGCCTATGACTGTGACCGGGGAACGCTAACCGCTGGACCACCAGGATGCTAAAAGCAGTCCTAGACTTTGTTATATTTCACACAAAGCCTGTTCAACGAGCTTATGGCGCCGTGAACCTCTAATGGGGACCACCCGCACCACTTAGGTGGTCAGAGTAACGTTTTACCAAATCCGGCTTCGAAACACGAGGATCCATATATATTTCATTAGCCCAATAAAGCACGCGGACTTCTACATACAATCAACACCTCAACCCGCCAGGATTCGAACCCACGGCCCACAAGCCTATGACTGTGACCGGGGAACGCTAACCGTTGGACCACCAGGATGCTAAAAGCAGTCCTAGACTTTGTTATATTTCACACAAAGCCTGTTCAACGAGCTTATGGCGCCGTGAACCTCTAATGGGGACCACCCGCACCACTTAGGTGGTCAGAGTAACGTTTTACCAAATCCGGCTTCGAAACACGAGGATCCATATATATTTCATTAGCCCAATAAAGCACGCGGACTTCTACATACAATCAACACCTCAACCCGCCAGGATTCGAACCCACGGCCCACAAGCCTATGACTGTGACCGGGGAAAGCTAACCGCTGGACCACCAGGATGCTAAAAGCAGTCCTAGACTTTGTTATATTTCACACAAAGCCTGTTCAACGAGCTTATGGCGCCGTGAACCTCTAATGGGGACCACCCGCACCACTTAGGTGGTCAGAGTAACGTTTTACCAAATCCGGCTTCGAAACACGAGGATCCATATATATTTCATTAGCCCAATAAAGCAAGCGGACTTCTACATACAATCAACACCTGGCGGGTTGAGGTGTTGATTGTATGTAGAAGTCCGCGTGCTTTATTGGGCTAATGAAATATATATGGATCCTCGTGTTTCGAAGCCGGATTTGGTAAAACGTTACTCTGACCACCTAAGTGGTGCGGGTGGTCCCCATTAGAGGTTCACGGCGCCATAAGCTCGTTGAACAGGCTTTGTGTGAAATATAACAAAGTCTAGGACTGCTTTTAGCATCCTGGTGGTCCAGCGGTTAGCGTTCCCTGGTCACAGTCATAGGCTTGTGGGCCGTGGGTTCGAATCCTGGCGGGTTGAGGTGTTGATTGTATGTAGAAGTCCGCGTGCTTTATTGGGCTAATGAAATATATATATATATATATATACACACACATTTTTGCCAGAAATCTTAAGCTTTCGCATCAGCCTTGCCAGTTTATGTAAAAATTATGCAATGATGCGGTTTCACATTTTGGGTATATTACTCGTATGAAGTTAGTACGTTGAGATATGATCGTGTCTAGGGCAGTTACACCGCTTCCCGGTTGTATTGTTGTAGATTACTGTATATTAGTCTGGTGTACTTCTTATCTAATGTTAGATTAGGACGGTTCATCATGATGTAAACACTTCGGGAATATGATAAATTGCCAAAACTTGATTTCAACAATGTAGTCACCCACCACAACACGCAGTTTTCTTACATGCAGCGCGAGGTGGATCAGCGAGACGGCAAGGGAGTCAACGACCGCCAGATGTCATCAGTGTTTGTTGATGTTTTACTTGTGCTATTGGCGAGTGCTGTACATTTTGCGTGTTTCTAGTCTGTCTCCATTACTACAAAGTACAGTACTGGGCCCAAGTTTACCTCGATGATTAAAAATATACGTGTGCAGGCGTGGGCAAGAGGAAGTTAATATTTTAAATTGTTTTGTTCTCATTTTTTTTCTGGGGATGTGTGTTGGGGTGATTTTTTATTTTGCCGCTTGCAGCGGCTACTTTATTGTGCACCCCACACTCATCCTGTGAGCGGTAGCGCAAAAGGATTACAGAGTAGGGTTTACAAAGGGTCATAATAATTAACCCCGTTGTCAGGATATTATGGCACTGAAAGTTACACAGTATTTCATTTACATTATTTGTTTAGTTCTATACATAAAGGGTAACTTATTCACAAATGCGTGAGAACAGGCGTGTGAGGCAGTATGTCTGGCCTCACACTTTGTTATTCACATTTACGTGGGAGGTATTCAAGCACATTGCGTATTTGGTTCTGTACATGAGAATTGATACAGTTACTAAGTGCAAAAAAGTGGATACAATCTTAATATGTCGGCTATCTTGCCATTAGAGATGAAGTGGTGTGCCATTTCACACACAGTGTGCTTGGACCTGTCCCTAAAAGGTTCTATCTTCACACAGTCGAGGACGTAGTGTTCAAGTGTGTGGCCATATATATGGCCACACACTTTACATTTAGTTTTGTTTACATCTACTTGAGGTACATACTGCCAAAGGTACTTATATCCTAACCTTAATCTAGCGGTTACAACATCTTGTAATCTAGTGATCTTGTTACTTGCTCCATATACATGTTTCACTTGATACATCTCATCATGGTAACCTATGGATCGACTAGTGCCTGTTTGCACTTGTCTACTTGCTTCAAACTCATCCATAAGTTCTTTCCTAATTACAGTTTTAAGGGTTCTTTTTGACAGACCCAAATTGTATTCAACGGTGCCTTTGTTAGACGCGAGTTTGGCGAGGGCATCAACTCTGTCATGTTTTATGAGGCCTATGTGAGAGGGGATCCACAACAGTTTGACCCTGACACCCCGGTCAACAAGGCACGCATATTTGTGTCTGGCTTCAGAGACAAGAGCGTGACAACCTGAGTCGAGGGTACCAAGGGCAAGTAGTGAGGATAGAGAGTCAGTGATGATGAGACTGTCAGTAACAGTGGTTTCAATGAATTTAATAGCTGTGAGTATGGCAACTAATTCAGTTTGTAGAGTGGATGCCCAGTTGTTAATTCTAACTCCTTTCTCAATTATATTACCGTCAGGAAGAGGAGGAGGAGGGGGTACTAGAGCAATGTTTTTCAAACTTTTTTACTGCGACCCACAACCAGAACAACAATTTGAATTGCGACCCATTAAACCTAAGTGTAATGATATGAAATGAGTAAATCAAAGACAAACACTGACATGAGAGGTAAAGAAAATCAGGAAATGCTCTCCTTGCAGTCGCTTCCTAGACTGTGGAGTGTACATTACAATAACCAGGCCTAAATTATGGTGCATTTATTTTTATTTTCGCGACCCATTTTATTTTTTTTTGTTACTTATTTTCGCGACCCATTTTTATTTTGCGACCCAATTTATTTATTTCGCGACCCACTGAAGGGTCGGGACCCATAGTTTGAAAACCCCTGTACTAGAGGGTGAGGATGAGGAAGAGAAGAGGGGTGGCAGAAGAAAGGAAAGAATAGGAGGAGTAGGGGAACGAAACATTGGATGAAATGTAAGAGAAGGAGGAGGGGAAAGAGGGGTTGCAGAGGATAAGTAAGAAGAGGAGGCGTAGGAGGACGAAGCAGAGGGGGGGGGGGGGGAGGGGGAAAGAGGAGGAGGAGGCGGAAGAGCGAACAACTTATCTCGACTGCATTTCCACCTAGGGAGTTCGACCCTGCCATGTTTTGCTGAATACTGAACTGAATGTATAAACGATCTTTAAGAGGTGTTACCGCTGAGCTCACTTTTATTTGCCGCCAAAAGTTTTATTAAATTTTGCTCTTTACTCTAAAACAGCCTCTATGACACTCTAGCGGACGGACGGGTCAGTTAGTCGCCCTTATTATCTTATTTCTGAATTTATTATAGGAGTTAGTTCTTTACAGTATGTCAGCACAGGGATTAGTCTTCTTAATGTACCTCTAGGTTAATTTCACAGAACCGTCTCTACAATACATCAACACAGAGATAAGTTTTCCTAATTATATGGTAAAGTAGCTCCGAAAGTATCAATAATTAAGGTAATAAAACCTTCCTTATAACACATTACCACAGGGGTTAGTTTTCGTTGCTGTCAGGGTTGGCTAAATTGTACCTAGAGTAGGAAAATCGTCTTTACGATAAGTTAACACAGAGATCAGTTTTACTTGATAAGGTTCACTGAATCTATCGTAGACGTTAAAATGGACCAGGAAAAGGCTTGTATAATGGGCTAGTTTTCCCTGCGGGGGTCATGGTTGTGTATTATGATTAAATTCATCAATAAGGAAGAGCTCAACAGGGCCGGCATTGCCTTGTCTCGGTTGCTTACTGTATTGAATTTATTACAAACATAAATAAAGACCTTAGTAAAGGCTACAATAGGAGCTAGTTTTCCTTGATAAGGTTATAGATAACTGTATCATGAGCAAGGAATATAGGATCTTAAAGTAGGGAGCAAGAGGATCGAGATTACCTTACTGAGGTTGGTATTCTGGAATGAGTTTTATACAGACGTAAATATAGACTTTCAGACAGGCTACAGTACGGGCTAGTTTCCCCTGGAGGTGTTGTGTGTGGCTGTCAGCATCACGGTCAGGGGAGATGGTCTCTTGGGGCAGGGCGTGAGAGAGCCTATACTGCCCTGCTCTCTGGGATTTATGGCATAATTTGGTAGCGCGTCCACAGTGGCGGAGTTTGTCACTTGCAGATGTTGTCATTGTTGGCTGGTGTAAATAAACAACGAGATGGAGAGGGGGAGAGGAGGAGGAAAAGGAAGTAATGGGGGAGGGAAGAGACACGAGACAACCAGAAAATTGAATGTACAGCCAAAAGTTGACTGTTGATCTCTAGTTGGTTTAGCTGAAAATATACTGTAATTGTTTATATATGCCACTAAGAATGTTTTATGTCTATGTAAAGTTTCTTCTCACTTCCCATAATTAACGTTTAAATCAGAAGCTTCGGTGTACAATATATTTTCCGTGTACAGCATTTAATTCATATTTTTCTTTAGATTTAATACCTACAATGTTTTTTTTAATCTAACTGTGGCTTTGAGGTAATTACAATACGTATTGATTTTCATATATGATAATATTTAACAGTACTCGATATACTAATGATGTATATATACTTCTGTGGCTTTGATATATTTTATTATATACCGACATAATATAATGTATTCCTCCGAGTTTCATGAGGTTTTAATTTAATGATTTTCTCTGTTCCTCAGATATCATGACGTTAAGAGAGCTTCACATAACAGTTGAGAGGCGTTGCTCATGGTGAGGTGGTCGTCGACGATGCCTGGGTTGACAGAGTCTAGGCCAAGATATCGTACTGGTGAGGGAATATCTATTTTACCTGTGGCGATAATAATTACACCAATATAGCCTAGTAATATTCTGATTTTTTATAATATATCAATGATGAAAGTTTAAATTTATAAATAAAGTTGGGAACAGCTGGGTTATGTGCAGCTGGCCGCACGTCTGACAGTTTTACACAAAATAATTCTTCCTACAATTAGTCATTCAGTAACTCACGAAAGGACTAATCACATGGACATTAGCCCCCCCCCCCCAGGTAATTTCACCTGATGCTTATGCAAACTAATGATGCCTGGGAGGTTAGGTTAGATGAGGTAAGGTTAGGTTAGGTTAGGTTAGGTTAGGTTAGCATTAGGGTGTATGTCTTGAGGTGAAATAAGTTGAGGGTAGGCGAGTCTTCAGAATGACCAGAATGTTTTGAAACATTTGGTGTAGACAAACAAGCAAACATACAAAGTGCAAATAACGTTTATGATGAAAGCAATCCGAGAGAGAGAGAGAGAAGGAGGGGGGTGGAAGGAGGGAGAGGTAGCAATGCAAAAAGTAAAAAGGGAGGAGAGGGAGGAAATTATTGAAGAGATTGAAAGAAAAAGTGAAAAACAAAGATAGAGAAACAAATTGCAAAGGAGTGAAAGAAAGTTTAATTGTTTAAGAGAAAAAATAAGATACAGTTTGTTAGGTTCTGAATAATAAGTTCTATATACAGGAGAGAACACAAACACCTGTATAGTTTTGTAGGTTCGGTTTACTGGATAAGAGTATGTACACAGAGGAGAGCAGCAGTCTCCCTTGGCTAGGCTCCCGGTCAACTGCTATAGACGACGTATGGCAAGTGATACATTAGCAGCTTCCATACGTCGCCAGGCACATTAATTAAGCATGTGGGATATGGTAATAACATTGCCACACGCTGCTAGCTAGGCTGAATAAATAATACATAAATGGAGCACATACATAATATACATACATGATATATAATCCAGCATACATAATATACATACACCTCCCTCCCCCCTATACGCTCATAGCAAAGTCTTGAGCGGACCTTTTCTTTTGGATCCGTTCTGAGCGTCGAGGGACTTCATCACTGGGAAGGGTATGGGACTCAACACTGGTGGCGGGGCCAGCAGAAGGCATTGTTACGGGGCGGAGAAAACGGCGGTTCCTCCACCACACACGACCACTGGGTAACCGCACCTGGTAGTCCCGTGACCTGCCGAGACCCATGACTACGCCTACTTTGTCCCAACGTAGGGAGGTCGGGTCCTGAACACGGACTTGGGTGCCGACACTCAACCTGGGGAGAGAACGGGCGTGGTCATTGTAGCGGGCGACGACGTCCTGAACACGTTCGGCGGCTCGGCGATCACAATCCTCTGTCTTGGCCTGCCACTCCTTGGAGAAGGATTGAGGGTGAGCAGGGACACAAGAACGAAGGGGGCGTCCATACAAAACCTGGGCAGGGGAGCGTCCGGTGTAGTTAGGTGTGTTGCGGAGTTCAAGAAGACCCCTGTCGAAGGCCTCGCAGTCAATGTTCCCAGAAGGGGCCACCTTAAGGATGAGGTGCTTCAGGGATTTGACAGCAGCCTCAGCGTGGCCGTTGGACTGCGGGTAATGGGGCGATGACAACACATGCCGGACTCCCCATCGGTCAAGGAACACAGCAAAGTCCCGGCTTGTGAACTGAGGCCCTCCGTCGGTTCGCAGGCGTACAGGAACGCCCACGTCACGGAAGTAGTGGCGGAACTTGCTGATGGTGGCGGCAGACGTCGTGTCATTACCGCACTTGATGACAACCGGCCAACCAGAGAGACGGTCGACGATAACGAGGAAGGACTTTCCTGACACACAGAAAAAGTCGGCCGACACAGACTCAAAGGGGCGGGTGGGGTTGTCGTCACTCATAAAGGGTTCCTGCTGCTGGCTGGGTTGTAATACGTGGCGGGGCTTACACACCTGGACAGCATTGGAGATGTCGGGGTCGATGCCAGGCCGGAACACAGTCTGTCTTGCACGCCGTTTGGTGGCCTCGGCTCCACAGTGACTGTCGTGGAGGCGAGCCAAGGCGTGGAGACTTGAAGCAGCAGGGACAACTACCGAAGGAGAGGTGTCACTGGCCAGAGGTAGGGGTAGGGCGGCAGCAGGGTAGTTGCTGCTCCCTTCGTGCACCCTGTTGGCGTGTTTTACCTCGAGAATCGGTGTTGGGAAGTCCTGGGAGATGATGGCCAACTCTTGGCAATGTCTGTAGGACAGCAAAGGAGTCGGGACGCCATTATGCACATCAATCCAGGCTTGACACGACCTGTTGCCAAAGGTGACGTGTGCATAGAGTGAACCTAGGGCCGGGGTCATCTGTGAACCGTCTGCCGTAAAGCGGAGATCCTTGGGGGGCGGTCCTAGATCACTTGGAGAGAGCCCCAAGCATTGCAAATGCTGGGGACCGATGACTGTAGCATCAGCGCCGGTGTCGGGCAACATCTGAAGACGGGATGACACACCGCCGTAGGTCACAATGACACTGATGTACTGGGGGACTTTGGTCCTGGGACGCTGGGGGGAGCACACATTCCTAATGTGGCTCGAGCGTTGTCAGGAGTCGTCGTGCCTCTGATTGGAAGACTGTGGGCGGCCCTCTCTGGTGGAAGGGGGCTGAAGCTTCCGCCGACGCGGTCCCTTGGGTTTGTTGGAAGGGCAACACTTGTCATAGTGGCCCAGACGACCACACACATTGCACTGGACGCGTTTGGCTGGGCACCGTACTGTGAGTGACCAGTGGCCCTTACGGTCACAACTGTTGCAGGTAGACTGAGCAGCTGGACACACCTGTGTTCCGTGCTGCTTACCACAGTTGTTGCAAAATAAACCGGGCGTGGACGTGGTGGGCGAAGGCGTAGGAACAGACTTCTTGTCCTTCTTGTACCGGGACACAGCGCGTACAGCTGTAGGGGGAGCACGGATGGCAGAGGTGGCACACCTGGCAGCCTCATAGGAGCGACATATCGTCAACACATCCTTAAGAGAAGAGGAAGAGTCGAGGGAGGTGAGGCGTTGGACAAGTTCCTCGTCCTTAACACCCATCAGGATCACCTGCCTCAACTGGGTCTCCTCGCACTGCTGGTGGTGGCCTGGACATATATCTACCTCTTCCGAGGCTCTCTTAAGACGCACGTAAAAGGCATCAAAAGACTCACCCTCCATCTGTCTGCAGCTAAACAATTCCCTCCTGCGCAGAGCTTCATTCTGCTGTCCTTTGATGTGCCGTTGTAGAACGTCCAGTACCTCCTCTACAGACAGCGAAGAGGTTGGGGGTACCTGCAACGTATGTTCCAAGACACGCTGAATTTCCAAGGACAGGCACATACGCAGCTGGATGAGTTGTTTAGGCTGTGACAAACTCTGGAGATCCACCATTGTAGAATAATCAGTCCACCGTCGCCGCCATTCACGAAAAGTCTGGAAATTCACATCAGGCTTCAAGATGGGCGGTGTTTGAGCTGCTGCTTTAGGTGGGGCTGGGGGGTGTGAAGGAAGCATGGATGAGGTATCTGAACCAGTCAGTACCGAGGCAGTGTTAGAGCCAGGGGCTTGGTTAACAGTGAGGCGAGATATCAAGGCTTCAAACCGTTCACTGTCTTCCAATCTCCGTTGGTGGTCTCGTTCTGCCTCTGCTTGCCTTCTGTGCTCATCCGCCAAACGTCTGTGAGCTTCATCCTCGCGTTTCTCATCTCTCATACACTTCAGTAAAGCAATTATCTCTGGAGACAACGCTGAATATTGAGGTGAGGGACTGCGCGATGTTGTGGGGGCTGGAGCGTCGTGGCCGGCCTGGTCATCCATCTCTGCGGGGCTATCATCCGCCTGACTCATCCAGGCGCTGGGTCCACGGCTACGTAAGGCATGAGACATAACTACTTCATCTGTGTACTATGTCTTAAATCAGTGTTGACCGGTCAGCCCGTCGTATCAACAAGATTTCAGACAAAAAATTAAATACACAGATAAGTAGGTTAAAAACATAAAATATATATAAAGAAGCCGCGCGGTCAGCGAGTGTTAGTATGTGTATGTGTGCGTGTCCCGGGCGGGTAGAGCGTCTCGCCCCAGCTGTGAGGGGGGGTGGAGGCGGCGCTGTGAGGGGGTGGAGGGAGAGGCGCGGCGACTCCCAGTCAGTCCAGTTACCCTCAGGACGCGGTCAGAGACGGGTGCACTGAACTCTACTCCTTACAAATGCCCAGAACGTGCCGTATACCTTGGGAATCCTTTAGAACAAGGTCACACATGAATGGCACGAAACACACAATGCGCTAAACACTTCACAGAAAATCACTGTCACTGACACTGCTCAAAGTTGCGAAATTCTTCGAGGAGGGATGACGCGCGGGAGTTGACCCAAGGCGAGAGTCCAAAAGCCGGCTTCCCCACAAAGTTTGCGCTTTCACTCGTAATTATCCAGTAAGATCGGATCACTGCGCCATGTTAGGTTCTGAATAATAAGTTCTATATACAGGAGAGAACACAAACACCTGTATAGTTTTGTAGGTTCGGTTTACTGGATAAGAGTATGTACACAAAGGAGAGCAGCACTCTCCCCGGCTAGGCTCCTTAGTCAACTGCTATAGACGACGTATGGCAAGTGATACATTAGCAGCTTCCATACGTCGCCAGGCACATTAATTAAGCATGTGGGATATGGTAATAACATTGCCACACGCTGCTAGCTAGGCTGAATAAATAATACATAAATGGAGCACATACATAATATACATACATGATATATAATCCAGCATACATAATATACATACACAGTTAGAGAAAGAGAGGGAGAGATAGAAGAGTGATAAGATTAATAATTTCAACATTCAAAGGGAGAAAATGAAACTAACTAAGAGAGAATGATCGGGAAATAGAGAGAGAGAGAGAGAGAGAGAGAGAGAGAGAGAGAGAGAGAGAGCAACTGTGCTAGTGGGTGAGAGAGGGAGAAATTGAGAGGGAGATAGTGCCAAGATAGGGCGCCGGTAAAGTGCCGTGAAGCAATACATGAAAGAGTGTTACAGGGCGGGTAACAGTGCCTACAGAGTGCCGAAAACGGATTGCAGAAACGTCACACTCGCTTCCGGAATGACGTTACAACCAGACCATGGAAGCAGTTACATCTGAAATGACCTAATTAAAGCTGAAGTGTCTTTACCTTACCTTTCCTAACCTAACCTAACCTAACCTAACCTAAGATAATCTGTCTTTACTGAGCTTTACCTAAACAAAACTTAAGTTAATCTATCTAACCTAACCTAACGCACGTAACGTAACCTAACCTAACCTAATCAAAGGTAATTTACATTATCTTAATTAACTCCAACAACCTGTCTAACTTAACCTAAACTAACTTTAACTTATTTAACTCTTAATCTGTCCTTGCTTTAGCTAACTTTAACTAACATTAGCTAACTTGGTCAAGCATAACCTCACTGTATTTTATTGTGGATGTAATTTTGTGATGGTATTTTATTCACTGATACTTTGGGGTGAGATTTATCGTGCAAAATGTAAAGACAACGATGAATCCGTAGTGATGGAGACTAATTAGACTATCTGTTTGGGAGAGCTATAAAGTGAGAGTGTTAGCTAACTCGGGTCAGCGTGTCAGTTTGGGCAGGTAAGAGGGCCAGTATGGACAGGTGAGAGGGTCACTCTGAAAAGGCGAGAGTGCCAGTCTAGACAGCTGAGAGTGCCAGTCTAGACAGCTGAGAGTGCCAGTCTAGACAGGTGTGAGTGCGGGCAATGCGTGTTATAGTCAGGCAGAGTGATAATGCCAATCTGGGCAGGTGAGAGAGTGCCAGTCTAGGGAAGTTGAGAGTAACACATGCAAATACATAGCAATGCATGGGTAGTGAAGATGATGGTGGTGGTGGTGGTGATTAATAGTAGTATTGATGGTGGTAGTGGTGGTAGTGGGGGATGATTGATAGTAGTGATGGTGGTAAGGACGAATGGTAGTGGTAGTAGGGTCTATTGGTGGTGGTGGTGGGGTGATTGGTAGTGTGGTAGTTGGTTTTGGTGGTGATGGTGTGGGTGATAGGTTGTGATAGTGGTGGGTAGAGAGGCTGGTAGTAGTGGTAGTTATGACGTTATGAGGGCGATGATAGTTATACTCCCCTTGATTGTAACTGAGACTGGTATAGTTGTGGTGAGTGTAGCGAAGATACTGGTGACTATTGTGAGGGTAGATGAGATACTGATAGTTGTGGTAGGTGTAGCGAAGATACTAGTGATTGTGGTGAGTGGAGTGTTAGGATACATACAACATTAAAAATAGACAGCAACAACCAGAACAGGGGATACATGTAGCGTGTACACATAAGGACACACTATTACACGGGGTAGAACATGCACGAGAGAGGGAAGAGAGAAGAATGGAAGGGGGGAGGGAAGCGTGACAAGGCCGTGACAAACAGCTCTGAGTTTCCAGGTTTTATGCGTCGTTACGTTAACTGGTGTGACAGTTTGTAAAGGGGGACGTGTGTCTCCAGGGGGTACTAGATTGAGGGGGGGGCATGAGGGGTGAGAAGGGAGGCATTGTGAGGTGGAGGGAGTGTGAGGGGTGAGGAAGGGGGTAGGAGGGAGTGTGAGCGGTGAGAAAGGAGAAAATATGAGGTAGAGGGAGGTAAGGTGGGGGATTTGATAGATGAGGGACATTTAGAGGGCAGGGGGTGGAGTGAGGGGCGGAGTGAGGTGTAGGGGGGATGTGAGGGCTTAAGGTGAGAGATGAGGGGTAGGATTGAAGGTATAGTACAAGGGGAAATCTGAGGGGTGGGTCGCGTGAGGTGTTGTGTGAGGGGGGGATGGGCGAGTGAGGGGTGATGGACAAGGGGGGAGGGGGTGAAGGCGTGAGGGTTGATGGACGGACGGCAGGGGACGTTGTTAGTGAGGGGTGAGTTGTGATGCATGAGGGAGGGGAGGGGGGTGGATGAGGGAGGAAAATGAGGGGAAACCAAGAGCTGAGGGGGTAGCGGGCGTGAGAGGATAATGGGCGTGAGGGGGTAGTGGGCGTGAGGTGATGTGGGGTGTCGCGTGAGGGATAAGGTGGAGTAGAAGAGACGGAGGAGGAGGAGAAGGAAGAAGACGAAGATGAGAAGCATAAGAAGAAGAGAAGAGGGAGGAAATGAATAAGTAGGAGGAGGAGGAGAAGAAGAGGAGGGTCGAATAAGTAAGGGGGAGGAGATGGGGGAAGAAACACCAAGAGAGGGGTGATAGGCGACAAGGGAGGTGGTTAGCGAGGGGACAGAGGAAGGGGGATAAAGGAAGCGGAAGGGCCGGACGTCGTAGGGTGTCCCAAGGGGGAGGGTAATTAGGCAGAAGGGTTAATTAAGGGTTAAGGGAGGCAGGCAAGTCAAGGGACCTGATTGTGTAGGGGCCCACGCTTGTAAACAACGAGGAAGGAATAATTGAAAGAAGGCAAGGGATAATAAAGATAGATAGAGAGAGAATAAATAGGGGGAAAGAATAAATGACGTAGATAAAGAAGAGGAGGGGATAATTTTTTGGGGGGAGGGAAATTAGTGGATAATGTTGATAAATTAGAACAGGAGAAAAAAAAACAAATCAATGGAGAGAAAGAAAAATGGAAGAAAGAGTGAATAACGTAGATACAGAAACAGTGGGAATGATTTGAGGAATTACTGAAAAATGGAAGGTGAATTAAACAGTAAAGGGATAAGGAATAGAAGAGAAAATAATTGATAAAAAATAGAAATGAAAGAAGGAAGTAGTACAGAAGAGAAGAATATTAAGGAATGAATGAATAACAAAGAAGAAATAAAATAAAATGAAGAAATTGATAGATAATATAGATAAAAGAGAATAGAAGAAAGGGGAATTAACTAAGAAACAATAAACAAAACAATAAATAAAAAATGAAAAGATATAAAAACTAAATATGATAATAATTAGAAAAGCAAAAACTGAATGAAGTAGAATAGAATAGCAAGAATGAATAAATTAACTGGTAGTGGAGACTGATGATGAATTAGAATTAGTAAGAAGGAATAAATGAAGGGAATTATGCAAAAGGAAGGTAAAGTTAGTATTTGGAAATGAACAAGGAGTAAATGAGGGAAGTGATGAGCCAAGAAGAGGAATTAGGTGATTGAGAAGATTAATAAGAGAGAGAGAGAGAGAGAGAGAGAGAGAGAGAGAGAGAGAGAGAGAGAGAGAGAGAACGATGTATATAATGAGACAAATTATGAAATTATTAAGAACAGTTTATTAAAGAAGAGAGGGGAAGGAGGGAGAGGAGGAGGAGACAGCAACGATTAGGGAAAATAATGAGAGGGGTCACGTGTGTAGGAGAGAGAGAGAGAGAGAGAGAGAGAGAGAGAGAGAGAGAGAGAGAGAGAGAGAGAGAAATGGCTTGGTCTATACAGTTGGTAAATTGTTTTCTTTTTCACATCAATATTTTTTTGTGTGTGTTATTTGAAGCGACAATGTCTCCCGCCCACCCACCACGCCCTCACCCACCGTCACGTCACGCCGTCACACACACACACACACACACACCTTTTGCCCCCTCCCCATCACCACACGTCACCATAACCAAACATCATTAATTTTATCATTATTATCACTATACATTATTATTATTATTATTATTATTATTATTATTATTATTATTATTTCCAAGTATAACTAAAACTTACAATAGGTCTTATGGTGACAGACAAACACAGAGACTCAAGAAACTCCTGAACGTTTACCTATGTGTTATAGTAGCGGAAAATCTTAAATAAATAATAGTTATAATTTTCAGTGTTTATGGTTGTGTTGGTAAGGTTATATTTCATTTATTCTTTGTGATTTTTTTATTGACAATACTTTAGTTTTTGCTCATAATTGTGTCACTTTAACTTATATATTACTCTATTGATTAACTTGACTCTACTTAATAACAACTTAGAGATATCTTCTTTAGTTTAATCGTCATAATCATCGTAACTATACTGGTAAAATGAATGATATATATTTTAATTATCAAAACTGGACTCCGTGTATACAAATGAGGTAATATTTAAATTACCTGGACAGCTAAGGAGGTAAATGTGGACATTACATATTTTGATCACCAAACTTTATCGCGATTGAAACAAAAAAAATTAAGTTCGTTTTTATTACCTGGTGGTGAGAGAGACGAAGTTGTAATGACTATAAACATTAATATAGTTTTGGGGGGAAAGTTTCATGTTAAAGGGTTGGTATTATGCTTTTGAGTACGATAACACGGTGACCTTTGACCTTAATTTACATAGAATATAAATAAAATACAACATCTAATTACTTAACAACGACCTGAAATATCCTTGAAGTGCTTGACTATGTAACACTGATGGCCGATATAAATATTTGATTAATTTATATAATTATAAGATTTCTTTTTTTCTTCTTCCCTTCAGCGTTCGTTTGTAAGTTTGTTTTTATTTCCATGCTGTCTTGTGTATTTATCAGTCAGTCGTTGTTATCATCATGTTGTCATCATCATCATCATCATCATCATCATCATCATGTCTGAGGGTTGGCGACCACAGCCCTCCAATCTAATTCGCTCTTGGACAGTCTTTACCAATCCTCTCCTCCTGCGGCCACCACAGCTGTTAATCCTGTCTATCCATCCCAGTCATTCTCTTCCCCTTAATACCTCTACCACAACCTCCTTATCACCAAAGTACCTCACATTCCTTATTCTATCTCCTTATGGTCCAGAGTATCTTCTTCTCCCTATCTATAAATATCACGTAATTCTCTCCTTGTTCCAGCTAGTATACGTCTTCATTTGTTTCTGTGTGACTATAACTTACCCTTAACTTTTTCCTGTAACACAATATTTTAAAGACTTCTAACTTGTTATTGGTGTCTGTTGGGTATTGTCCACACTGCTGACCCTTGGTTCCTTGTGGCCTCCTTTTTGTGACCTCTCCGTGACCTCTTTGTGACATCCTCTTCATGACCTCCGCTGTGCAATCTCTTCGTGACCTCTTTAGAACACCTGTGTGACCTTATCGTGACTGCCACTTTATAACCTCCTCTGCTGGACCACTTCTCCGTGACCTCTTCTTCCAAGACCTTCTCTTCGTGACCTCCGCTTCGTGACCTCCTACAAAGTGCTGGTAAATTCACTGTGTTCACCAAGGTACTACAAAAGAAACCGACTTTACTTACCAGGGAAGAAAGGAATGAATATGAGCGTCGACTGGTAAAGACAATGCGACTCATTAGCAACAGGGAGAACACACAGCTACCACACAAGACCTTTTTCTTTGTTTTCCTCTGTTTTTCTTCTTTTTTTGGTGAGTAATGAACGCTGTTTGTAACTTCGGCTTGAGTGAGGCAAATTTTCAGGGATTTGTTTTGAGACTGTCTTCATGTGACTGTGTGAGGGTACAGTCTGAAGTGTTGTTACAGTCTAGTTGGTTGAGTGTGTTTATTGGGACAGTCTAGTTGGTTGAGTGTGTTTATTGGGACAGTCTAGTTGGTTGAGTGTGTTTATTGGGACAGTCTAGTTGGTTGAGTGTGTTTATTGGGACAGTCTAGTTGGTTGAGTGTGTTTATTGGGACAGTCTAGTTGGTTGAGTGTGTTTATTGGGACAGTCTAGTTGGTTGAGTGTGTTTATTGGGACAGTCTAGTTGGTTGAGCGTGTTTATTGGGACAGTCTAGTTGGTTGAGCGTGTTTATTGGGACAGTCTAGTTGGTTGAGCGTGTTTATTGGGACAGTCTAGTTGGTTGAGTGTGTTTATTGGGACAGTCTAGTTGGTTGAGTGTGTTTATTGGGACAGTCTAGTTGGTTGAGTGTGTTTATTGGGACAGTCTAGTTGGTTGAGTGTGTTTATTGGGACAGTCTAGTTGGTTGAGTGTGTTTATTGGGACAGTCTAGTTGGTTGAGTGTGTTTATTGGGACAGTCTAGTTGGTTGAGTGTGTTTATTGGGACAGTCTAGTTGGTTGAGTGTGTTTATTGGGACAGTCTAGTTGGTTGAGTGTGTTCATTGGGACAGTCTAGTTGGTTGAGTGTGTTCATTGGGACAGTCTAGTTGGTTGAGTGTGTTTATTGGGACAGTCTAGTTGGTTGAGTGTGTTTATTGGGACAGTCTAGTTGGTTGAGTGTGTTTATTGGGACAGTCTAGTTGGTTGAGTGTGTTTATTGGGACAGTCTAGTTGGTTGAGTGTGTTTATTGGGACAGTCTAGTTGGTTGAGTGTGTTTATTGGGACAGTCTAGTTGGTTGAGTGTGTTTATTGGGACAGTCTAGTTGGTTGAGTGTGTTATGGGACAGTTAGTTGGTTGAGTGTGTTATTGGGACAATCTAGTTGGTTGAGTGTGTTTATTGGGACAGTCTAATTGGTTGAGTGTGTTTATTGGGACAGTCTTATTCCCCCTGTGGTGTCAGGTAGGTATCTGTTGAGGTTGTTTGTCTATATGTGAGTATGTTGTGATCTCTCTCTCTCTCTCTCTCTCTCTCTCTCTCTCTCTCTCTCTCTCTCTCTCTCTCTTTCTGTCTCTCTTTCTCTCGTTAACGCCTTTCTACTGTCTCCCTTAACCCTGTCCCCTAGCTTTGACTTACCTCTTCCTTCTCTCTCCCCCTTTCTCTATTTCCCTTCTTCACCTTTCTTCCCCTTCCATTTTCGTCTCTCTAAGTCCCTTCTTCTCCTACCACTCTCTCCCTCCTTCCCTTCACTACTTACCGTTTCTCCCTCCTTTCTCTCTCTTTCTCTCCTTCGCCCTCTAACTCCCATTTCTCCCTCCTTTTCCTCCTTCCTTCTCTACTTGCCCTTTCTCCCTTCCTCCTCTCCCTCCCCCCCTCTCCCTCCCCCTCCCCTCTCTCCCTGCCTTGTTAGTCACGGTATATTGAGGTGTCGGGTTGGTGAGTGGGGATACGATATCATTCTGGGCTTGGTGTGTGCCCGTGATATCCACCATGAGGTTGATGGCCCACTCCTGCTGCCGCCCGCATCAGCTGTTGTACCATCTGGCTCCACCTGCACCATCTGACTCCACCTGCATCATTTGTTTCTTAAAGTCCGCCATCTGTGAGACCGTGTACTAGCAACCAGCCTCTTCAGCCAAACTATGCATCGCCAGCTTGGTTATTCAAGTATCATTTGGTTCCAGCTGCATCACCTGCCGTGCCATCTGTAGATCTAAGAACCATCTAGGAGGGACTACTACTAACACACACACACGTATCGCCATCTGGTTTCCCTCTTACCACCACCTTACCACACAGCAGAGCCATCTAGCGACTAGTTGTTTAATGTTCTCTCCTACCTCTAATGCGTTAGCCGCCATCTGACACACATTAGTTACCCCCCTGTCTAAAGTTAGTCGTCACCTGTCTAACGTTAACTACCACCTGTCTAACGTTAGCTGCTACCTGTCTAACGTTAGCTACCACATGTCTATCGTTAGCTATCACCTGACTAACGGTAGTTATCACCTGTCTAACGCTAGCTACCACCTGTCTAACGCTAGCTACCACCTGTCTAACATTAGCTACCACCTGTCTAACATTAGCCACCACCTGTCTAAATTTAGCTACCACCTGTCTAAAGTTAGCTACCACAAATCTAACGTTAGCAGCCGTTAAACATTAGCTACCGCCTACTTGCGTTAGGTACACGTTAGTTACCACCCGTGTAAAGTTAGCCACCACCTTCTTAACATTAGCTACTCCCTGTGTAAAACTGCACCACCTGGCAACCATCTGAGGACCGCCACGATCACACACACGCAGCAGACAGACACACACCACCATGCAGTGCACGTGTTGATCGCCATAAAGATAAGACGAGGCTTTTTACGACGGCAGTTTAACCCCGTAATTGATGTCTCCTAACTGCTTGTTAAGAGGAGATGGGGCGGTGAGTAACCCTAGTCGGGGCTCTAAAATCCAGCGTTTTGGTTGGTTGTCTGGACTCTAAATTCAGTGTTTTTATTGGCGGAACGGTAAAGCTTCGTAATTCATTGTTCTTAGTTTCTGAATTGTGATTGGTGAAGCTGGTAAACCTTTTTATTACGGCTCAAAATTCCAAGGGATTTGATTGGTGGACCTCTCTAAGGGTCTTACATCCCGGGTTATGATTGGTGAAACTGGTAAGTCTTTTGTTATGATTGGTGGATTTCTCTTGGGGGGGGGGGGTCTTAAATACGTAGTGTTGATTGGTGAACTGATAAGAGAGCTCAGATAACTAATAAGGACAATTAGGCATGGCGTGTTGTTTGTACATTTGATTCACTTCATTTTATAATCAAAGTGACACTTGTGTATGATAAGAGTGACAGTAATAATGAGAGGTGACGTGTGTGTGTGTGTGTGTGTGTGTGTGTGTGTGTGTGTTAGGCATTGTATACACCAAGATGAACTCCTCTCTTTACTATTAACTCCATGGATGCCGTCTCTCTGTTGACTAATGTCGTCTGGTGTTGGCCAAATAAAATAATAAAAATGGCGTCCAGTAGTAAAGAGGTCAGTGGAGATAGTTTATTAATTATGATAAACAAATCATCATAATGCACTACGACAGAGTGTATGCGTCTGTCTGTCTAAGTTTGTCATTTTAGTCTTGGTTCTCCCGCAAGACGTCGGCTCCAGCCAGCGGTGTCAGCAGGTCTTCACCACCGTCTCCCTCCCTGCCTCGCCGTCATCAGGAAGTGAACTGATCCCTTAGTGCGTCAGCTCCCCCACTTATATATATTGCTGGTCTGTATCCCAGGGTGTGGTGGCGGGTCCTGTTGGCGCCTCAACCGTGTGTCTGGCGCCTCAACCATGTGTCTGGCGCCACAACCGTGTATCTGGCGCCTCAACCGTGTGTCTGGCGCCACAACCGTGTGTCTGGCGCCACAACCATGTGTCTGGCGCCTCAACCGCGTGTCTGGCGCCACAACCGTGTGTCTGGCGCCTCAACCGCGTGTCTGGCGCCGCAACCGTGTGTCTGGCGCCTCAACCGTGTGTCTGGCGCCTCAACCGTGTGTCTGGCGCCACAACCATGTGTCTGGCGCCACAACCGTGTATCTGGCGCCACAACCATGTGTCTGGCGCCTCAACCGCGTGTCTGGCGCCACAACCGTGTGTCTGGCGCCTCAACCGCGTGTCTGGCGCCACAACCATGTGTCTGGCGCCACAACCGTTTATCTGGCGCCACAACCATGTGTCTGGCGCCTCAACCGCGTGTCTGGCGCCACAACCGTGTGTCTGGCGCCTCAACCGCGTGTCTGGCGCCACAACCATGTGTCTGGCGCCTCAACCGTGTGTCTGGTGCCACAACCATGTGTCTGGCGCCTCAACCGTGTGTCTGGCGCCATAACCGCGTGTCTGGCGCCTCAACCGCGTGTCTGGCGCCACAACCGTGTGTCTGGCGCCTCAACCATGTGTCTGGCGCCACAACCGCGTGTCTGGAACCACAACCGCATGTGTGGCGCCACAACCGTGTGTCTGGCGCCACAACCCCATACATGCAACTGACACCATCATCAGTTAGTGCATGTTAACAGTCTGACCTTTATAACTCGCCAGCACTACTGTTTAAGACTGTGATGGAGTAACCGGGCCTTCGTGAACAGTCTAGTACAGTCTATCTCAGTTCCTCACTTAACCGAACAGTCACTTCCATCCTCTCCCAATGACTGTCTCCTCCTGAGGTAAACAACGTCTTCCACTGACTGTAAACAAATACGCTTTTCCTATATAAATTAAATTGATGTATAGACCCACACAACACTAACGTGATCCCTTACGTAAATTTAGATCACATTTATCTCTTAACAAAATACATTGACCTCGGGAACCACTTAACTGACGTATACATTTAGCGATGGAGACGACGGGCACACTTTGAGACAGGCGGAGGACGTACAATTGGGCCACAAGAATAAGTACACACCTACGGTTCGTGTTTGAGACAAAATATCTGGCAACACTGTCCTGAACAGAACAGACAAAATTATAAAATGACCTGTAATTTATGTTTTATTCCTACATATATGTTGTAAATACATTTGTTGTGAATGTTTTACTCGTGTCTTGTGTTTATATTATAAGTTATATATTGTATCCAATGGTAGTAAACTTGTTGCCGAATGGGATTGCAGTTATCGTACAGCTTCCTCCTCCTCCTCCTCCCCCCACTTTTTCTCTTACCCTACTTTTTTTTTTACTGATGTTTGGATTAGTAAAGGAAGGAAGACTAAATAGAAGAATAAAGAAGGGGAAACAGAAAATAGTTAGAGATAACGGACGGACGGACGGACTAGGGGATTAAAGGTAGCGCCCGTGGACGGATGGACGTAAACATTCTATACAGGATCAATTATATTTCCCTGCGTCAGGCCAGGTGGCGCGGGGGTCGGGAATAAAAGTGAGCAAGAGTGAGTCAGTATCGTTTGAATATTTATGTATTTATTTATTGTAACTGTTATTAAAAGTGTTGGCGTTGTATGATGTATATTGTACAGTAGTATTTAGTTTCAACACATGTAGTAATAATTAACGATAATACCAACAGTGTAATTGTTAAAAACGATTTGCAAACCAGCAGTTACAGATAGCGAAGAGTTGTTTGTTAAGGAGCGGCGTCTGGGGTGGTGTCGGCAAGCGCTTGTATGTTTTTTTTCCTAGGACGAAGAATGATACACGGCGGCCCAGAATAGTTACTTGAAAAAAAAATCTATCAAGAAGACAATTTCGAATAAATTTGTCATATACTGTACATATACATTATACAGATTATACATATTCAACTTTTTATCACATATAATTTGAGAATTCTATTGCCATATATTATTTTATGCACGTATAGCCTTATCGTTGACCATCCTGGGTAAACAATTCCTGCTTCAGCTGATGTCTGGTCCGTCATTGTTGGCTTGACCTGTGGACGAGAAGTACCGGATTTTTTTTTTTATCTTTACTTGACGTTGATGGCGGAACTTATGAATCTAGTGAAGAACTTATGTGTGGTTGATCATAGTGCAAAGGAAAATACGCTTACAAGAATACAGATAAATTTACGAGTGTTTAAGTGACTTGAGGGGGCATGGAAGCAGCCTTTTTGCTCGAGTGAACTTTTGAGCCGGTGAATATTAACATTTAAGTGGTGAACATTATGTCTTATGGAGGTAGTGTATTAACCCCTTGTGTACAGGGGACTCTGTGTTGAAGAAAATCGTCTGGTGTTAACTAAATGAAATACTAAAAGTGGCGTCTTGTAGTGAAGGGGTTAGTGGAGGTACAGTATTAAGTTATGAAGTGAACACATCGGTTTAGAAACTAAACACAAGACTCTTGAAGTGGTGGAACAGACACTCTTCCTCAATAAAGGTAAGGGATTGAAATTTTGGATCACCTGTAGTTTCCCCACCCCCCTCCGGCATAATTAACCTTAAGATTAACCTAACCTAACCCTACCTCTATCAAGGTAACGTTAGGGTATTCACTTATCAGGCGAATGGAGCTGGTAGGTCTAATCTTCAGGTGACCCGAAAATTTGCCACAGCAGAAAATTGTCAAGGTCTCATTATGTAATTATGAGTGTTTCCTGCCGTTAATATTACTGTAGTGATTATTAAGGTTCTCTACCGGCCACGATTGTTGAGGAGTTTATCTTAACTTAATAGATGGGGAAGTTATGAGTCAATGAGAGATGGAAACTGAGGGTGTGAGGAAGAGATATTTGTCTGACTGTAAAATGTTGTCAAGTTACGTCACCTCTGCCGCAACAACAAGTATGATGGGAAATAAATCATCATTGATCTGTTCACTTGCGTTAATTAATTTCCTTTAACTAGAGATTTAAGGTCATTAATTTGCCTGAACTTGAAATGTAAGTTAATTAATTTGCTTTAACAATGGATTCAAGTTAATTGATTTTACTTAACCGAAGATTAATGTAATTAACTTGTAATTGGGGATTTACGTTAATTAATTTGCTTTAACTAGGGATGTTAGAACTTTAATTTCCTAGTTAAGGGACAAAAATATTTACGAGCACCTTCACTGTCTGACTTGAGATACGAGTAAAAGATGGCGTCGAAATTACACTTGGCCTCTACTGTATCTATAACGATTCTTGGTAAAGCATTTGTGTAAGGTTTGAGTTAATGGAGAGAGAGGGAGAGGAAAAGAAAAAACTGGGAAATAAGAATACTGTAGAGAAGTAAGAATGGAGAGCAAAAAAGGGAGAGGGGGAGGAGGGAGAGAAAGGGAATGGAGGAGACAAAATGTGTGAGAAAGAAAGGAAGGAGTAGGGAATGGGAGAGAAACGAGGGAATGAGGGCCAGGAGATGTGACTGATAAAGAGTGACTGGCGGGGACTGACTTAGTGAGACTGTCTGGCGTGGTGGTGGTTTTGCCGTCGCTACAACAGTGTGTCCAAGGTTCGCTCCCCAGAAACTTTTGTCTCTCCACTTCCTGTGTTTACACCACACACGTCCAACACCTGTTGCTTGTTCTTGTTTCTCTTACTCTTGTTCTTGTTGTCCTTTTTTTTTGCTCTTGTTGTTGTTCTTGTCCTTGTTTTTCTGCTCTTGTTGTTCTTGTCCTTGTTCTTCTTACTTTTATTGTTGTTTTTATTGTCCTTGTTCTTCTGACCCTTCTTCCTCGTCCTCCTCACTCCTCCTGCTTCCTCCTCCACCTGCTCACTCCTGCTTCCTCCTCCACCTGCTCACTCCTGCTTCCTCCTCCTCCACCTCACTCTTGCTTTCTCCTCCTCCTCACTCCTTCCTCTTCTTCACTTCTCCCCTTCCTCCTATTCCTTCTCACGCTTTTCTCCCATTCTCCTCCTCTTCCTCCAACACACCTTCCACCCCCTCCTCTGCCTTCCTCTCCTTCCACCCTTCTCCCTTCCTCCTTCTCAACCCTTCCTCCTCCTACTTATTTCTGTATTCATTCTCCTCCTCCATCTCTTCTTTTTCGTCTTCATTGTTTACCTAATTTCCCTCCTCCTTGCTTCTTGTCCCTCCTTTGTTTCTTAAAGTTTCTTCTTCTTCTCCTCCTCCTTCTCCTCCCTATTCTTCTCTTCCTTCATCTGTCTTCTCTGTTTTCATCATCTTTCTTCTATATTAAATTCTTGTTTTCTTTTTTCATTCTCCTCCTCCCCCTCCTTTTGTTTCTTCACTTCTTCCTCCTCCCTCTTTTAGTCCTTCTGTTGCTTCTCTTCTTCCTCCTTCTCTTTCCTTTAATCCTCTTTTCGTTTCTTCTCTTCCTCTTTCTTCCTCCTTTAGTCCTTCTGTTGCTTCTCTTCCTCCTCCTCCTTCCTCCATTTCTTCACCTTCGCTTCCTGTATAACACCGCAAGCATTTACCATCTGTTATGTGTGGTTCTGGTATCCTCCTCTTCCTCCTCCGCCTTTTCTCCTCCTCCTCCTACTCCTCCTCCTCCTGATCCTCTTTCCTCTTCCTCCTCCTGATCCTCCTCCTCCTGATCCTCCTCCTCTTCCTCATCCTCCTCCTCTTCCCCCTTTCCTCCTCCTCCTCCTCCTTTCTTCCTCCTTTCCTCCTCCTCTCCTCCTCCTCCTGATCCTCCTCCTCTTCCTCCTCCTTTCCTCCTCCTGATCCTCTTCCTCCTCCTCTCCTCCTCCTCCTGATCCTCCTCCTCTTCCTCCTCCTTTCCTCCTCCTGATCCTCCTCCTCTTCCTCATCCTCCTCTTCCCCCTTTCCTCCTCCTCCTCCTGATCCTCCTCCTCCTCCTCCTTTCCTCCTCTCCTCCTTTCCTCCTCCTCCTGATCCTCCTCCTCTTCCTACCTCCTTTCCTCCTCCTGATCCTCTTCCTCCTCCTGATCCTCTTCCTCCTCCTGATCCTCTTCCTCCTCCTGATCCTCTTCCTCCTCCTGATCCTCCTCCTCTTCCTCCTCCTCCTCTCCCCCTTTCCTCCTCCTCCTCCTCCTCCTCCGCCGCCGCCTCCCTCCTCCTCCTCCTCCTCCTCCTCCTCCTCCGCCCCGTGAATTTCAGACTGCATCGTGTTGGAGGGGACACTGGTGTTGAGAGAGAGAGAGAGAGAGAGAGAGAGAGAGAGAGAGAGATTATGGTATATATATCTCAAATGGTTGTGGTGGTAAGTGGTGTTGGTAATGATGATCGGTGGTACTGGTAGTGGTGGTAGTGTGGTTTTAGGTGGTGGCAAATAGTGGTGTAGGTGGTTGTGTAAATAGAAGTGGTGCTATTGGTGGTGGTGGTGATTGTGGTAAGTGGTGGTGGTAGATGGTAGTGATCGTATAGAGAGCGATAGATGGTGATAGTGCAGACAGGTGATGGTGGTTAGTCATGGTTTATGGTAGGTAGCAATAGTAGTGATACCTGTAAATTTTGATATCGGTGGTGATAGTTGTACTGTTGGTGGTAGTGGTGGTGCTCGTGGTGGTGGTATACCTGACCAGGTGTGTGTGTGTGTGTGTGTGTGTGTGTGTGTGTGTGTGTGTGTGTGTCGTCCTCCCCCGCTGCCTCCAATTAATTTATTCACCTGTCCCATTCCCTGGGATCTGTCTCTCTGATATGTCAATATGGCTCGGCTCTGCGGCTCCACTACCCTTGTGTCCTGAGCTGTGTTGATTTTGCTGTATTGGGCGTGGCTGTGGAGGGAAGAGAGTCAGGGAGAGTTAACAACCTGATACGGATGCTGTAATTCCCGGAGAAAGCTGTTATGTTTAGGCTGCCTCACTGTCTCGCTGCTCGGGGATGGAAAAGCTGTGTAGGTGCTGTACGGATGCTGTAACTTATGCAGCAAGCAGTTATTACACACGCTCTTAATTTAGACACCATAAATAATAATCACAAAACATCATTAATCCAGGAAACTAACTGGTGCGGGGGGGGGGGGGGGGGGGAGGGGAAAATTCTTGCTGTTACTATGAGAGATGCTGTCTAGATGCTGTTACTATGAGAGATGCTGTCTAGATGCTGTTACTATGAGAGATGCTGTCTAGATGCTGTTACTATGAGAGATGCTGTCTAGATGCTGTTACTATGAGAGATGCTGTCTAGATGCTGTTACTATGAGAGATGCTGTCTAGATGCTGGTACTATGAGAGATGCTGTCTAGATGCTGTTACTATGAGAGATGCTGTCTAGATGCTGTTACTATGAGAGATGCTGTCTAGATGCTGTTACTATGAGAGATGCTGTCTAGATGCTGTTACTATGAGAGATGCTGTCTAGATGCTGTTACTATGAGAGATGCTATCTAGATGCTGTTACTATGAGAGATGCTGTCTAGATGCTGTTACTATGAGAGATGCTGTCTAGATGCTGTTACTATGAGAGATGCTGTCTAGATGCTGTTACTATGAGAGATGCTGTCTAGATGCTGTTACTATGAGAGATGCTGTCTAGATGCTGTTACTATGACAGATGCTGTCTAGATGCTGTTACTATGAGAGATGCTCTCAAGATGCTGTTACTATGAGAGATGCTGTCTAGGTGCTGTTGCTATGAGAGATGCTGCCTAGATGCTGTTACTATGAGATGCTGTCTAGATGCTGTTACTATGAGAGATGCTGTCTAGATGCTGTTACTATGAGAGGTGCTGTCTAGATGCTGTTACTATGAGAAATGCTGTTACTATGATAGATGCTGTTACTATGAGAGATGCTGTCTAGATGCTGTTACTATGAGAGATGCTGTCTAGATGCTGTTACTATGAGAGCTGCTGTCTAGATGCTGTTACTATGAGAGCTGCTGTCTAGATGCTGTTACTATGAGAGATGCTGTCTAGATGCTGTTACTATGAGAGATGCTGTCTAGATGCTGTTACTATGAGAGATGCTGTCTAGATGCTGTTACTATGAGATGCTGTCTAGATGCTGTTACTATGAGAGATGCTGTCTAGATGCTGTTGCTATGAGAGATGCTGTCTAGATGCTGTTACTATGAGAGATGCTGTCTAGATGCTGTTACTATGAGATGCTGTCTAGATGCTGTTACTATGAGATGCTCTCTAGATGCTGTTACTATGAGAGATGCTGTCTAGATGCTGTTACTATGAGAGATGCTGTCTAGATGCTGTTACTATGAGACGCTGTTACTATGAGATGCTGTCTAGATGCTGTTACTATGAGAGATGCTGTCTAGATGCTGTTACTATGAGAGATGCTGTCTAGATGCTGTTACTATGAGAGATGCTGTTACTATGAGAGATGCTGTCTAGATGCTGTTACTATGAGATGCTGTCTAGATGCTGTTACTATGAGAGATGCTGTCTAGATGCTGTTACTATGAGAGATGCTGTCTAGATGCTGTTACTATGAGATGCTGTCTAGATGCTGTTACTATGAGATGCTGTCTAGATGCTGTTACTATGAGAGATGCTGTCTAGATGCTGTTACTATGAGAGATGCTGTCTAGATGCTGTTACTATGAGAGATGCTGCCTAGATGCTGTTACTGAGAGATGCTGTCTAGATGCTGTTACTATTAGAGATGTTGTCTAGCTGCTGTTCCTATGAGAAATGCTGTCTAGCTGCTGTTCCTATGAGAAATGCTGTCTAGCTGCTGTTCCTATGAGAAATGCTGTCTAGCTGCTGTTCCTATGAGAAATGCTGTCTAGCTGCTGTTACTATGAGAGATGCTGTCTAGATGCTGTTACTATGAGAGATGCTGTCTAGATGCTGTTACTATGAGAGATGCTGTCTAGATGCTGTTACTATGAGAGATGCTGTTACTATGAGATGCTGTCTAGATGCTGTTACTATGAGATGCTGTCTAGATGCTGTTACTATGAGAGATGCTGTCTAGATGCTATTACTGTGAGATGCTGTCTAGATGCTGTTACTATTAGATGCTGTTACTATGAGAGATGCTGTCTAGATGCTGTTACTATGAGAGATGTCTAGATGCTGTTACTATGAGAGATGCTGTCTAGATGCTGTTACTATTAGATGCTGTTACTATGAGATGCTGTCTAGATGCTGTTACTATGAGAGATGCTGTTTCTATGAGATGCTGTTACTATGAGAGATGCTGTTACTATGAGAGATGCTGTCTAGATGCTGTTACTATGAGAGATGCTGCCTAGATGCTGTTACTGAGAGATGCTGTCTAGATGCTGTTACTATTAGAGATGTTGTCTAGCTGCTGTTCCTATGAGAAATGCTGTCTAGCTGCTGTTCCTATGAGAAATGCTGTCTAGCTGCTGTTCCTATGAGAAATGCTGTCTAGCTGCTGTTCCTATGAGATATGCTGTCTAGATGCTGTTACTATGAGAGATGCTGTATTGATGCTGCAATATACAGTACGTACACAGCAAACGTTACGTAACTATTTCTAGGAACAAGAGGTGATCGTCCGTGAAGATGCATCACGTGTAGTCTAAATGCATTGGGGGGAGTGAGGTTGCACACGGTGGTCCAGGCGGAATTGCAATATCAAAGGGAATCAATCAGTGTTGCATTCTCGTTTGTGAGGTTAATTACTGCCATCTGGCCTGTGTAATATACCTTTTGGCTGGAGAATATCTGAGAGGTGTGGTGTTCTGAAATTATTACAAGATGGGTTAGGTAAAGTTACGGTGGGTTAGGTTTGGATAGGTTAAAGCGGATAGGTTGTGTAAGGTTTTTTGGGTAGGTTAGATTAGGTTGAGTTTGGTTTAGATAGGTTAAGATAGGTTACGGTAACTTAGGTTAGGGATGATTAGGTTAAGGTGGGTTAGGTTAGGCTAGGCTTGACTAGGTTAGTTTGGGTTAGGTTAAATTAGGTAAATATGGGTTAAGTTAGGATGGGTTGTTTGGGCTGGTTACGTTACGTTCACTTAGGTTAGGTTAAAGTGTATTAGCTTTAAGTTGGATAAGGTAGGTTAGGTTAGGTTTGGTTTGGTTAAGGTAGGTTGGGTAAAGTGGTTTGGGTTGTATTATGTTAGATTAAGGTGGATTAGATTTAAGTTTAGTTAGATTAGGTTAGGATGGATTAGGTTAGGTTGGATTAGGTTAGGTTAAAGTGGGTTAGGTTATATCTCACCATCACAGCACCACAACACTATAACTCTTCACCTTGAACAGAAACTCTCCCCACCTGGCCTGCCACCTCCTTCCTCCCCCCTCCTACCCATCCTCCTCCTCCCCCTCCCCCCTCTTGAAGGGCGTGTAAATGTAGTAGCCAGGGCGTGTAACTGTAACATGCAGGGCGCGTAGATCCTGGGCGGGTGTGGAACCTCAACATCCAAACACTCTAGATCCGGGTACGTATCAAGAGCCTGAATCTTCATTAAATGTTGAGTGACTGAAGAAAATTACACGTTTACGAATGTGTTAATGTTTATCAACCTAAACTTGACACAGGTGAGCCCTTAGCCCCTAGACCAATGGCCATTCTGAAGTGGTGCCTCTTCTTTTATCTCCCCCTGCCTCTGGCCCCCACACTTCCCCCCTCCCCCCTGCTATCTGGCCCTCACACTCCCTCCTGCTATCTGGCCCTCACACTTCCCCTTGCTATCTGGCCCTCACACTTCCCCCTGCTACCTGGCCCTCACACTCCCCCCTCCCCTGCTATCTGGCCCCTCACACTTCCCCTGCTATCTGGCCCTCACACTCCCCCCTTGCTATCTGGCCCTCACACTACTCCTGCTTCTGGCCCTCACACTCCCCCTGTTCTTCTAGGTTACTCCCAGACGCTCCGTAGCCTCGTATTTTAGACTCCTGATGAGAGTTTGACAATAACCAGCGTCAGGCAGCTGGTTCTCGCGGTGTGGGTTATGACTCCTTAACATAGGTTGAGAATGAATTTATTGTCTCGAGCAGGAAAGATCTCTAGTGGCCGGATTCCCTTGAGACTTGCCAGATGTGTCCGTTTCCCCGTTACGTGTGGCCTGAGAACACTCGGTAAGTCACAGTCAATCTGGGTGTAATTTCGGAGCTATTTGAGGGCCATTAACTGTGTGTTTTAACGTTAAGTGAGATCAGATAAATAAGGTTCTGTGATCACCAGTTACAACCAGGTGAAAACGGATCACGTGAAGGCTAGACCACAATCTTATTTCACCTGATGATTAAACACCTTAACGGTACCTGGAGGCGCTGAGCTATGGTAGTTTAGTTTACTTTAGACTAAGGTAGGTTAGGTAAGGTTAGGCGAGATTAGATTAGGTTATATTAGGTAAAGTTAGATTAGGTTAGTTTAATTTAGACTATGGTTAGGTTAGGTTAGGTTAAGATAATTTAGGGTGTTTAATCAAGTGAATTAAACTAGGGTGCCTAATCTTCATGTGATCTGAGGGGAAAGCTATGTCGAATAAGTATGTGTGTGAGAGAATGTGGTCTTAGAGTGGATGTTTGTGTGTCGCCAGGAAGCGTGAAAAACGGTGTTGTTGATTCTTCCATCCGCACAAGAAGCTGGGTAAGTGTGACGTGTGTGTGACCTAGGCACGTGGATCAGACCTGCCTCCAGGACACATCCATATTCCCTAACAGGCGCAACTCACGTCTATACTTGTTATTTGCTCTTCTAAGTGACCTCTGACCCGATTCGACCCCACCCCACCCACCGACGTTGTCTCCTGAACCGCTACGAGGAGGCAAAGTATACGACTCCTTAAGGCGGGTTCACCACAATGGCAGAAGTCC
>CAUDMG010000179.1:0-78729 GCA_958450375.1 Homarus gammarus | reverse complement strand
GTCACGGGTAGATTCATCCCAGCCGTCAGACAGTCTCTATCTAGCGACCTCGCTGTTCGTCAAATTCTGGGTGTGATCTCATCATAGGTCCTGGTCTCGTAGGCTCTTTTCCCAGACCTTCACCTATCGACTGTCAATTCTCTGGACATCAACCGCTGCCGCCACGACTGCCAGCTGCTCATCACCGTCTGTACCCCGGTGTTTCGTCTGTTGTACCAACACATCGGGCGCTGTCGCTTGAGTGAGGAGTTGAACAGACGATCCCCCCCCCCCCCCCCCCCCCCCACCCCCCCCCCCCCACCGAGAGCGGATCACTGTGTTCTGGAACCTTCCCCAGGGCCACCGTCGTAGGAAATATCTGTTCATTGTTTGATTTTATTGTTTGATTCCTTTATTTGCTGAGTCCCTTTTATTGTTTGATTCTATCAGTTGTTTACTCCCATTAATTGTTTGATTCCATTAATTGTTTGATTCCATTAATAGTTTGATTCCATTATTTGTTTGCTTCCCTTAATTGTTTGACTCCATTAACTGTTTACTGCATTAATTGTTTGACTTCCGTAATTGTTACTTGATGTTTGTTGAGTGGTGTCAGAGTTTTGTGTTATACTTTTTATAGTAAAGAGATGTCAATCTCAAACGGTTGTTTGTTATTCCTCAGAAAACCATGGTCCTTGACTTTCCTTTATCAAGATCCTGATAGGTCTGGTAAGGGATTTCTATCCCTAAGTCCCAGGCCTTTACAAGTGGCGACCTTGCCAGGATTGTCTCTGACCTTTGGTTTCTGAGGGCTAACATTCGTTCCGGTGTTGTTGTAAGTAGCCGTGTGCGCGCCGCTTACTGTCTGTGGCCCGGAAGTAAGTGTTGTTCAGTGTTTATCCCTTCTTTCTGTTGTGCTAATTTTGTTGCTCTCCCTTGTACTTGGGGAAGTTAATTAGTTTTGGTTGTGGTGCACTGTGGATGCTGTCAGAGCATTTTTGTTGTTGTTTCACCTGGTGCGGTTTCTTTACCCTGAAAGTGATTCAGCTGGGCTGGGTGCTGAACAAGGTTCCCTCCAGTCGGATCAAATCATTTATTGGTCTGATTGAGCCACTAGGTCAGTTACCTTTGGCTATTTGCGGGGTAAGTTGTGTATTTTTCTTTTTGCTCCTGGCCTTTCGGATCATTATGTATAAATTTGAGGAGTTGAAAGGTCAAGCGGTGGCCCTGGGTCTGACAGGTACTAAGGTTAGTCAGTATGTGGTCACCCAACAGAATGCCGAGAGAGAGGAACGTCAGAAAGAGAGAGAGGAACTTCATAGAGAGAGAAAGAGAGTTGGAGGAACTTCAGAGAGAGAGAAAGTGAGTTGGAGGAACTTCTGAGAGAGAGAAAGAGAGTTGGAGGAACTTCAGAGAGAGAGAGAGAGAGAGAGAGTTCGAATTAGCTAAGTTGCAGGCAGAAAAGGACTTAGAACTAGCTAGGATTAATGCTTCAAGTAGACCAGAATCTCTGGCCATATACAAGACATGTGGTAAAACCCAGCTTGCCTGTGTGCCGTGAAGGAGAAGACCCGTTAGGTTTGAACGGGTAGCCGAGCTATGCTGTAAGGTTGGGTAGCCTACTGAGTGGTAAGCCGGTAGAGATTTACACGTCCCTGTCTGCCGACATCACCAGAAATTACTTCTTGTTGAAGCAAGCTCTCTTGCGAGGATTTAACAAGACTTCTGATGGTTATCGTGTCGATTTCCGCAGAACGAAGATTAGAGCAGGAGAAACGTACCAGCAGTTTTCGATTCACCTGGGTCGTTTGGGTCGCTTGTTTCAACAATGGCTGGAGGCATCAGAGGTTGAAGAAACCTTTGAGTCTCTCTCTAACTTCATGATATTAGATCAGTTTTTGTCTTCTCTACCTCCAAACTTGAGAATTTTTCATCAAAGAACACCAGCCAGCGCCACGCTGTACGTCTTCCGACAATCTGGTGCGTCTGCTCGCAACGCCTAACCCTAGAGTCTTTTCCCCTCCTGTAGTGAGAGTTGCGAAGCCGCCGTCCTTCCGCAGGAACCACCCCCAGAGATAAACAGGTGTAGCTTCACCAGCCGGGGGCTGCGGCGCTGTCCACAGTCTGCGGAGCAGTGGCACATTCGTTCGTTCGCTGGTTCCCCAGGGGGAATCCGCCTCGCCTTCAAGACTGCTGTACATTGTCCTCAGTCCAGCCACCAAGGTCGGATTCTGTTGGAAGGACAGGAGCTTGTCCCCGTTATTGTGTCAGTGGAACAATAAATGCGGTTCTAGGGGCATTCGTACTTTCCATCAAGGGACTACTGCGTTACTAAGTGCCTTATTGTCTCTTGAGGAAGCGCCTGCCTGACACTGACCATTCTCCGGCGGCCCGAAAGGTAGTTGGTCGCCGATTATTCAGGTCCGGTCGCTTGACACAGTTCCCTGGCTGTGAGATGCTACTTAGCTACTGCGTCGCCCCTATGTCACTGGTTGGTCTAATGTGGCAAGAGCTCCCAGTAAAATTTGCTATTGTCCTCATTGGTAATGTTCCCGGTGTTCGTGACCCTAACGACCGGCGGAACCTTTAAAAACTCTCCTCGCCACCAGCACCAGTCTCCTCTCCCACTTGTGTAACGGGCCGAGTTTTTCTCTTTTCACTAATTACCATTCCAAGTCTGCTGTTTTCTGTTAGTATTCTATTTACCATCATATACTTATTTGTTGCTGTGTAGCATTCCTCCAATGAGTAACCCTGTGAATCTAACGTATTCTCCTTCCCTTTCTTTACATATATATTTCATTCACTTATATGTTTTCTGTTACCATCTATATACCTTGTATTCGTTATAATATTCTTATTATAAGTAACAACTCTTATGCTTCTCGTACTTATGTTTTTCCAAGTCAAGGTTGCTTTCTTTTCATTTCCTTTCATATAGATTGTATTCTCAGTTTCAATGTTCTTACCTTTCTGAAGTAATACTTTGTTTTATGTTTTTCTTATACATGGGTTAGCTGGGGAAACCATGTTATCTTAGTACAACTCTTTTTTACTTACAAAGGGTAGCTGCCACCACCCAGACTTTTCATATATAGTATAAACTCATGGGAAGTTGTTGGGTAGTGTGGTAGATGTATAAGCACGTGAGTAAGTATTATTTTCTGGGAACCAATGTTTAGAAGGAGTAGAGTGGTGATACTCGTATTTTACTAATTAAATTTTTATTAAACGCAGTGAGTGGAGAAGATTGCATCTTAGATTCACTCAGGCTACACAGAACCGAAATTAACTTATTAAGTCATCAAACACCTTCAAGACTTATGACCTCATTAAACACCTCAAAATAATCATTAATTTATTGGACACTGTTGTAGTATTTATGTGACAAGTTAGATTTAGAAATGCTTACACACTGTCAATAACCCTGGAACCCGCAGGTCTTCACTTTAACAAGGAACAAATTACCTTCTCAATTCGTGGTGTAGAACCTCATACTCTCAGGTATTATTTCATGGGTACTACAGATGAATACATAACACACTGGGCAATTCCACAATTAGTAACATACCATAATTCTTATCACTTCACAGGGAACCACCTGGTACCTTGAACTCTCATTCAGGGGTTCAAATACTTAACCTGGGATGACTATATTTCTGCTAGTCATCCCTAAGCCATGGATATTAATACGGCTCCATACATATAAACCAAGAAACAGTAGGTAGACCATGATCATATGACGGTAGTCAGTGGCCAGAGTTGTTTACAGGCTCGTTCGCTAGCTCGGAGCGCCTTGGCCGGCGGTAACTGTGAGGAGTGCCTCAGTGGTATATATCCCAAGTGTCTCCATAACAAAATGAAGATCGCTGTCAGTGGGGGTCAGGTTGTAGACCGACACACGCCAAGGAGCTGCCGCCTTAAGTTGCAGGAAAAGATTTCCCAGGTTTAATCTGTCGAAATTAACGGCATCCTCCAACTCGGCTACCGCCCACGGTAGCCGATGAGTATTCAGCTCAACACACTGGCGCTGGAGATACGTTTGAGGAAGAGTCACGAATGCGTCAATAATTACTTCAACTATACAAAACATACGTCTGGCAACGGTCCAGCCGATATCTAAATCTCTACGATACTCGACTTAATTGGCACAGAAGTCACTATGTTACAACATGAACACTGATATTCACAAAATTGACTAAGTTAAACTGAATTACTAGGCGGCGGGGAACACACATAGCCATACCTGGAGATACGTTGAGGGAGAGTCACGAATGCGTGATTCTCCCTCGTGTAAAGTATATACGTGCACACTGCTGGGCAGCTTGGGCCTCCCATATGCATGCCAGAACAGGTCAATCTTACCAACAACATACCTTCTCTACCTTTTGGATCACCGTATACTTAATTATGAATTCCGGTATTCCTGATCAGGGTAATTTCCTATGTCCATTCATATAATCTAATCAGAGGTTGAGATTGCCAGGAAAAGGTGGAATATACACGTTGATAACATCAATTCTGCAAGCTCAGGCCGTGAGGCGAACAAAGAGCATATTCACAGGGAGACGTTAGATCTTGGATATTATAACCAGTTGACAGAATAGTTCAGGAAATAATGACTTTCTAAATAGATAACTGACACTAATTAAAACTATAAACATCAGATTCTCTGATGTCGGGGCGACAAAGTGATCAACTTCAGGCGCCGATCAGAAACTAATGGATGTCCGTAGGGAACGTAACCGAGGGGTATCGTTGGTCCTGGCAGACTCAACACTCAACTTACTTGACACGTCTTATTAACAATAAGGACAGTTGAAGCGTTCAACACCACTCACAATGGTCTTGAATGTTTCAACTGTAAACAGACATATCTAAGCTGACTCTAAACCAGGGTGTTCTCTCTCACATTCAAATTCATTATATAGAGAGGTTGGTTTCAGTGAGTCAGAGAAAATGGGATAACGGAGGACTGAGGCGTCTTGAAGTGACGATGAAAACGGAACTCCTCAGATGGAGGACTCAAAAATAAAAGCAGAGGTACATGTTTTGTGGGCTATTGAGCATAATATGAATCATTTGATTTTGGCGTTAACTGACGTGTACGACCGTGGTCGTTACACCTGCCGACGTCGCCTCGCAACCCTCACACGCCACCACGCCTCCAGCCAAGGTCCAAGCTGTAGAGACACGGACGGCGAAGGTGAAATGAACCGCATTCCCTGATTCTTCCGAATTTGTTGCCACTGACTGTGACTCCCGGGGGAGTTCGCCAAGCTTCAAGGACTCGTGTGCCACTCTGAAGCCGGTAAGGGAGAAGGTGGCTTCTCGGGAGGAGGATCAGGTGAGAGATGGGTCGGTTTATAAGTTTGTTTCTATTAATGAGGTGTTACACAGGTCTTGTGTGTCATCCAAGCAAATAGCCAAAGTAGGTCGGGTTTTATTTGTTGTCCCTGCTGTTTGTCGAAGTAACATTCTCTCTGTAGCTCACAAGAGCCCTCTAGTAATTCACTGTTCTCGTCGGAAAACTTATAGACGGTTGCTGATCAGTTTTACTGGCCAGGTATGGGGGCAGATATTGGAGCTTTTTGTAGGAGTTGTGATCAGTGCCCACGTATGTCCGCCAAGGGTAGAGTCCGTCCTGTTCCACTTGAACCCTTACCCGACATTGCAGAACTATCTTCTCGGGTAACCATCGATTTTGTTGGACCGTTCTCACCCCCTTCCAAGCTAATTTGTTAAGGAAATATAATTGCAGGACCCACATATTCCGTGTCCTTGACGGCGTTCCCAAGCTGGACTTAGTCGAGGCAATTCCCTGCAAGAGTTCCTGTGAAGTTCGGGCGCCAGACTCCGATGATGTCGGTTGTCAGTTGCTAATAAACAACCTGGACGAGATAGAAGAATCCTCTACGACTGGAAATAGGCCCAAACTTAAACCTGGACGTGGAAGTGGGACCACACGTGTAGTTCCCACCCCCTTGATACCGCCTTACGTTTTGGACCATCAAGTTTTCACCTATTATTTTTATGTGACCCTTCTTTATTTTGATGTGCATTTAAGCATTTGTGTAAGATGATTATACTTTGTGTACTAATCATAAGTTTTAATCTACCTTACAGTAGATTTTTGTTTAGGGGAGCTGTGTAAGGGCGGAAAACGATCTTCCTACTCGTTAACGCTGCTAACTCTCTCGTTTGCTGATGCAACCAACACTTGGGGGGGGGGGGGGGGGTTGGACACAGGTGAGAACTGCATCGGCTACCTTGTGTCAAAGGCAGATTCATCCCAGCCGTCATACAAGTCACTATCTAGCTACCCCGGCTGTTCGTCAAAATCTGGCTGTGATCTCATCATAGGTCCTGGACTCGTAGGCTGTTTTCCCAAACCTTCACCTATCTACTGTCAATTCTCTGGACATAAACCACTACCGCCAACAACCGCCAGCTGCTCACCACATCTGTGTCCCTGTGTTTCGTCTGCTGTATCAAGACATCGGCCGCTTGTCCGCTCGAGTGATGAGTGTTGAACGGCACGCTTCCCTCCCCCCCCCCCCCCACCCACCGAGAGTGGATCACTGTGTGCTGGAACCTTCGCCAGGGCCACCTTCGTAGGAAATATCTGTTCATTGTTTGATTCCTTTATTTGCTGAGTCCCTTTTATTGTTTGATTCTATCAGTTGTTGAATCTCATTAATTGTTTGATTCTTTTAATTGTTTGCTCCCAATAATTGTTTGATTCCTTTAATTGCTGACTTCCTTTTATTGTTTGATTCTATCAGTTGTTGACTCCCATTAATTGTTTCATTCCATTAATTGTTTGATTCTTTTAATTGTTTGCTCCTAATAATTGTTTGCTTCCTTTAATTGTGTGTTTCCCTTAATTGTTTGACTCCATTAACTGTTTACTGCATTAATTGTTTGACTTCCATAATTGTTACTTGATGTTTGTTGAGTGGTGTCAGAGTTTTGTGTAATATTTTTTTATAGTAGAGAGATGTCAATCTCAAATGGTTGTTGTTATTCCTCAGAAAAACCATGGTCCTTGACTTTCCGTTATTAAGATCCTGATTAGTCTGTTCAACGAGCTTATGGTGCCATGGTTCGAATCCTGGCGGGGTGAGGTGTTGATTATATGTAGAAGTAGGCGTGCTTTAATGGGCTAATGAAATATATATGGATCCTCGCGTTTCGAAGCCGGATTTAGTAAAACATTACTCTGACCACCTATGTGATATGGGTAGTCCCCATTGGAGGTTCACGGCGCCATAAGCTTGTTGAATAGGCCTTGTGTGAAATATAACAGAGTCTAGGGACTGCTTTTAGTATCCTGGTGGTCCAGAGGTAGCATTCCCCGGTCCATATATATATATGAATATATATATTATATATATATATATATATATATATATATATATATATATATATATATATATATATATGCAAGTAAATCACTGTAGGTGCGCGTGATCTAGGTATATGCTGATAACCACCAGGAAAGAAGAAAACACGAAGTTCCCAAGCGCTTTCGTGTAATTCACATCTTCAGGGGTAAGTAGTCTGTACTTACCCCTGAAGATGTGAATTACACGAAAGCGCTTGGGAACTTCGTGTTTTCTTCTTTCCTGCTGGTTATCAGCATATATATATATATATACATGTGTGTGTGTATGTATATATGTATATATATATGTATGTATGTATGTATGTATGTGTATATATGTAAATCCACAGTGAAAACGTGGAAAAGATAAATCTTGATAAAATCACACGGGGAAAAGGGACCTGACCAGACCTGACTAGTCAGGTCGCCCCTTTCTCTTAAGCTCCTTTACGTGTCTGTTGGTGTTGGTGTGGGGATTAGTGGATGACATCATTATGACCTGACCTCATGTTTAATAAGGTCACCCTGTATATTTAAGCCTCTCTCTGTCCATGTAATGCAGTTGCCTCTAAAGATGTCTTGAATAAAGACGAAAGCTAAGGTGCTCCGTTGTTTCATAAGAACATAAGAAAATATGGAGTCTGCAATAGGCCGCTTGGCCTGTGCAGGGGAGCTCCTGTCGAGATTTACTACCACTCTCTATTATCCATGAATCTATCTAGCCTCCTTTTGAAACTTTCCAGCGTTTCAGCACTTACTACAAAGTTGCTAAGCTTGTTCCACTCGTCCACCACCCTATTTGTGAACCAGTTCCTTCCTATCTCCCTCCTAAACCAAAACTTATCAAACTTAAATCCGTTGCTCCGAGTCCTATCCTGCTCGGATATTATAAGAACTTTATCTATATCCCCTCTATTGATTCAACATAAGAACAAATGAATGGAGGAAACTGCAGCGGGCCTATTGGCCCATACTGGGCAGTCCCGTTTACACCCAACCCCTATTGCTCATATGAGCATCCAACCTATGTTTGAAGCAATTCAGCGTATTCGAGTTAATGATGATATTTGGTAACTTGTTCCATTCATCCACTACTCTGTTTCCAAACCAGTGTTTACCTATTTCACGCCTAAATCTAAATTTGTCTAATTTAAAACCATTGTTACGAGTTCGCTCCTGGTTGGATAATTTGAGTACCTTTGTAATGTCCCCTTTGTTTAGCCCTGCCTTCCACTTATACACCTCTATCAGGTCGCCCCTCGCTCTACGTCTCTCAAGGGAGTGCAAATTAAGATGCTTTAACCTGTCTCTATACTCAAGGTTCCTAATGCCCGGGATTAGTCTTGTCATTCTCCTCTGAATTCTTTCCAAGGATTCTATATCCATTCTGTAATACGGTGACCAGAACTGAACTGCGTAATCCAGGTGTGGTCTCACAAGAGCAAGATACAGTTTTAGGATGACCTCGCTAGTCTTGTAACTAACACTCCTTTGTATGAACCCAAGTACTTTATTAGCCTTGTTACGAGCAAAAACACATTGTTTACTTGGCTTAAGGTTCCTACTTATCATTACTCCTAAATCTCTCTCGCAGTCGGATTTCTCTATGGCATCGTTGTTCATCTGGTATCTGGTTTCCCTGTTTACATCTCCTATACTGAGTACTTTACATTTGTCGACGTTGAATTTCATCTGCCATTTTTCAGACCATTCAAAAAATTTGTTTAGATCTTCCTGTATTTTTGCCGAGTCCTCGTCAGATTTGATAACACGTCCTATTTTAGTGTCATCAGCAAATTTACTTATGTTGCTGTCTATGCCGATATCTATGTCGTTTATGTATATAATAAACAATAATGGTCCAAGTACTGAGCCTTGGGGAACTCCACTTGTGACGTTGCTCCAATGGGACTTAGTGCCATTAATGCTCACTCGCTGTTTCCTGTCCTGTAACCACGCCCTAATCCATTTAAGGATGTCACCTTTGATGCCATGAGCTTCTACCTTTCTAATTAGTCTTTCGTGGGGGACTCTGTCGAAGGCTTTACTAAAGTCGAGATATACCACATCATAATTGTGCCCCTCGTCCACCGATTCGAAAACTGATGAAAAGAATGTTAATAGATTAGTTAGGCAAGAACGTCCGCTTGTGAAGCCATGCTGGGAATCATTGATCAATCTGTGCTTCTCCAGGTGATTTCGAATAGAGTTTGAAATGATTGCTTCCAGTAATTTGCCTACTATTGATGTTAGACTGATTGGGCGGTAGTTAGAGGATAGTGATCTATCCCCCTTCTTGAAAATCGGTATTACATTCGCTATCCTCCAGGATTCTGGTACTACACCTGTTTTTAAGGTCATGTTAAACAACTTTGCTAAGGGCATACTAAGCTCTTCCTTACATTCCTTTAATACTCTGGCAAATATCTCATAGGGACCAGGTGACTTATTAGGCTTTAATTTGTCTATTTGCTTACTAACATTGTTACTACTCACTACTATCTCACTTAATTTGTTTTCTTCACTATCTCTGAATAGATTCGGTGCCTCGGGTATCATGTTTAAATTTTCGGTGGTGAAAACTGTTGAAAAATATTTATTCAAATTATTGCTCATTTCTCCATCGTTATCAGTGAGCTCGCCGGAGTCTGACCGTATTGGTCCAATCTTTTCTCGTGTTTTAGTTTGATACATTTGGTAGAATCCTTTGGGGTTTGTCTTCGCCTCCCTTGCTATCCTTACCTCATTATTCCTCTTTGCTTTCCTTATCTCGGTTTTAACCCTACTCGCCAATACCCTATAATAGTCCCGGAGGTGAATTTCGCCACGATTTATCCTTCTACCTATAGCCTTCCTTTGGCGAATGATGTTCTTTAAATAATTACACTGGGGAACAAAATTCAACTTTTTGTCAGTTGCATTCATTTTGAGACCTGTTTCTGGGTAAATTGCGGTCACTTATTTCAAATATGGCACCGGTTTTTTTCTATCGGGTCTTGTTTTGTTGCGGTGAGTTACCTACCATTTACTACTATATATAGTTAGACTTCCATATACTACTGCTAAAAATCTAAACCAGCACACAGAGAGGAATTACCAAACACGTAGAATTAATTTTTAAATACTTTTATTTACCTTGACAAGCATATTTTGGATTCATCAGTTGCTTTTGTGAACTAAGCCAGAATTATTCAGGCACAAACTTGCGTTTAATGGACTGTCTTGAATATCGCCTCTCAGTGCAGTCTCGCAGAATGCTCCAGCAATAGGTTCCATCATGTGAATGTCCCAGCGACCTTGATACCTGTCTTCCATGATTTTGATATCCTGGTGAAAGCGTTCACCTTGCTCATCACTCACGTCCCCCAAGTTTGCCGGAAACAGTTCAAGATGACTGTTCAGGAAATGCATCTTAATGCTCATGTTGCAACCTAACACATGGAAACTTTCCATTACAGATTCAACGAGCTTTTTATAGTCCTCTGATTTCCTGTTTCCAAGAAAGTTCCTTTCAGCAGAAACGAATGCTCCCCATGCATTTCTCTCAACATCAGTCATGGATTGCGTGAAGGCTTGGTCTTTAATCAGCGTCCTAATTTGAGGGCCGTCGAAAATACCTGCTTTGAGTTTTTCTAGCGTTAAACCAGGGAACACTTCACACAGATACTTAAAACAGTCACTGTCAGTATCGAGCGCCTTGACAAACTGTTTCATAAGGCCCAGCTTGATGTGAAGGGGCGGGAAAACAATTTTTTCACGTTCCACTAGGGATTCATAAATGATGTTCTTTTCCCCAACATTGAGGCTTTCCCTAACTGGCCATTCCTTCTGAATCCTGTGTTTGTCTTTGGCTCTGCTGTCCCAGAGGCAGATAAAGCAAGGAAATTTTGTATACCCACCTTGCTGTCCTAGCAAAAAATTGACCATTTTTAGATCAACACAGATGATCCATTTGTGTTCTTCATATTTGAGTAGCTCCAAAACCGTTTTGATGTGTTCATATTTTTCTTTCAGGTGTACTGAGTGTCCTATGGGTATTGCGCCAAAGATGTTGCCTATATGTAATAAAACACACTTCAGACTCCGCTTAGAGCTATCTATAAAGAGGCGCCACTCTTTCGGATCATAACCTGGAGCTCCCATCGCGGTGACTAATCCAGAAATATCACAACAGTAGACGAAGTCAAATTTAGAATCAAAGAACTGTAAGAGGTTCTTTTCTCTGTTGCGAAAGAATGTTACCTTTGTGTCTATTTTCATCAAGTTTTTATCTTTGCTATTTTCAGAATCTGTGACCTGATATGTAAATTGCCGCGTAGCATCAAAACTAGACCTGATATGCACAAACAAATGCCATTTTCAGAATCTGTGACCTCAAATCTACCAGAATCAAGTGTTAGAACTCATGCAACCGAAAGTGTGTTCCCCACTGTTATTTATCCATTTCGGGTCTTCTATCATATCTCCCTGCACTCTTCATCTTTCTAGGGAATGTAAATTTAGATTCTTTAACCTATCTTGATATGGAAGGCTTGTAAGTCCAGGAATCATTTTCGTCAATTTTCGCTGCACAGCCTCCAGTGTATTGATATCCATCCATACTATAATAAGGGCACCATAACTGAACTGCATAATCGAGGTGCGGCCTGACTAGCGCAAGATCTAGTTGCAATACGACCTCTGCACTCTTATTTCATATATGTTCAAAGTCCGCGTGTTATATGGACTAAAAATGAAGTATATATATGTACCTCGCGTTTCATACCAGCTGGATTCGGTAAAATGCTACTGACACCACATAAGAGGCACGGGCAGTTTCCCAATGAGGTTCACGGCGCCATCAGCTCGATGAACAGGCTTTGTGTGAAATATAACAGAGTCTAGAACTGCTTTTAGTGTCCTTGTGGCCTAGCCGGTAAGCGTTCCCTAGTCACACCCAGTAGGTCGAGGGTTCGATTCCTTGCTGGTGAGGTCGTTGATTATATGTTCAAAGTCCGTGTGTTATATGGACTAAAAATGAAGTATATATATGTACCTCGCGTTTCATACCAGCAGGATTCGGTAAAATGCTACTGACACCACATAAGAGGCACGGGCAGTTTCCCAATGAGGTTCACGGCGCCATCAGCTCGATGAACAGGCTTTGTGTGAAATATAACAGAGTCTAGAACTGCTCTTAGTGTCCTTGTGGCCTAGCCGGTAAGCGTTCCCTAGTCACAACCAGTAGGTCGAGGGTTCGATTCCTTGCTGGTGAGGTCGTTGATTATATGTTCAAAGTCCGCGTGTTATATGGACTAAAAATGAAGTATATATATATATATATATATATATATATTTCATTACCCCAATAAAGCACGCGGACTTCTACATACAATCAGCACCTCAACCCGCCAGGATTCGAACCCACGAGCCCATGACTGTGACCGGGGAACACTACCTCTGGACCAGAGGTAGCATTCGCAAGTCACAGTCGTGGGCTGTGAGTTCGAATCTTGGCGGGTTGAGGTGTTGATTATATATATATATATATATATATATATATATATATATATATATATATATATATATATATATAGCTATATATATATATATATATATATATATATATATATATATATATATATATATATATATATATATATATATATATATGCTGATAACCACAAGGAAAGAAGAAAACACGAAGTTCCCAAGCGCTTTCGTGTAATTCACATCTTCAGGGGTGAGTACAGACTAGAGAGAGTAATACAAATCAAGGTGTATATATACAGAGGAGGGTGAGACCAGGTCCACAATGGTCAGGTATTAGGTAATGACCCTACTAATCTTTAAATAGCACTAACAATGTGTTTAGGGCAAATGGGAAGTTCTACAAGCAAATATTTGGGATGAGCATGGGTAATTGTCTTTCTGCTCCTCTAGCCTGTATTTATATGGAGTTTTTTGAGTCAAGATTACTACCCAACATAGTGGACTTTATTCCTCCATGGTACAGATATGTTGATGATGTTCTTTGTCTTTGGACTAGAAACAGTGACCCTTTGGAATTTTTAGACAAGCTTAATGATATTGTCCCTAGTATCACGTTCAAAATTGAAAGAGAAATAAATGAATCCCTTCCATTTCTTGATATGCTTATCATGAGAAATGGCCAAAACTATAAATTTAAGGTATATAGAAAGCCCACACAGGTTGATAGTTTCATTCACTTTTTATCGAATCACTTTGAGTCTACCAAAATGTCAGTTTTTTCTGCTATGTTCTTAAGATGTCTGCGTATTTGTGACTCTGAATTTATTGACGATGAATTGAAACACATTCGTTCTATTGCACAGAAACTCGGGTACCCTTCTGTGTTTGTTGATCGTTGTTTTAAAAGGGCTAAAAAAATCCTTTCATTCCTCTCAAACTAGACAAGTTCCTACACTTAAGAATATTTTGACTCTGCCCTTTCGTAATGAATTTGTCCCGTTAGTTCGGTCCCTCAAGCTTCTAAATATTAATGTTGTTTTCAAGTATGACTCAACCATTACCAATATGTTAATAAGGAATAGCCCAAGTTTGAATGTAAATGGAAGTGTTTATTGTATTCCATGTAGCAAATGTAATTGTAATTATGTAGGTCAGACAGGAAAAACTCTGCAGCTCAGAATCAAACAACATAAGTATAATATCAAAACTGCATCTGAAAGCAGTGCCTTGTTCGTTCATGTTAGGAATAATAATCACCCCATTGCTTGGGAAAAAAGCTTAGAAGTATTCAAATCATCTTGTGTCAGAGAAAGACTTCTGGTTGAAGCTAGTTTGATTAAGGAATTAAAATCTATAAACCTTAGTGATGGTCAGTTCAAAACTGATAATATGTTACATAAATTTATTTGTCACTGGCCCAAGGTTAAAAATGCTTTGAAAACCTTTGATCTAGATGTATGATAGTTATTTTGTGGGTCCCTTATTTGTGACCTGACCTGACTAGTCACGTCACCCCCTTCTCTTAAGCTCCTCTACGTGTGTGATGGTGTTGGTGTGTGGATTAGTGGATGTCATTATTATGACCTGACCTCATGTTTTTAAGGTCACCCTGTATATTTAAGCCTCTCTCTGTCTATGTAATCCAGTTGCCTCTGAAGATGTCTTGAATAAAGACGAAAGCTAAGGTACTCCGTTGTTTCCATTCTCCCGTGTGATTTTATCAAGATATATATATATATATATATATATATATATATATATATATCCCTGCACTCTTCGTCATTCTAGGGAATGCAAGTTTAGTTTCTTTAACCTATCTTGATCTGGAAGGTCTCTAAGTCCCGGAATCATTTTCGTAAATCTTTGCTGCACCGCCTCCAGTGAATTGATATCCATTCTATACTAAGTGCACCAGAACTGAACCGCATAATCGAGGTGCGGCCTGACTAGCGCAAGATATAGTTGCATTACGACCTCTGCACTCTTATTACTTACATATATATATATATATATATATATATATATATATATATATATATATATATATATATATATAATATATATATATATATATATATATATATATATATATGCAAGTAAATCACTGTAGATGTGCGTCATCCAGGTATATGCTAGTATACTAGGGTGTGTCATAGGAGGGAAAATCAGCTAAAACTAATGGCCCATCACTTTTTTGGTAGATTTTAGTGTATATAAACAGAAAATAATTTCAATTTTAATATTTTGCAACCTTTTGCTAGGTAAATTTTAGCGTGAAATTTATCGAAAATCTAACGTACAGCTGCATTAGTGCATTGCAATTAAATAGTGAACATTGCTTTCTGACTTCATTCTTTAACAACCCAATTGACAATATTTTTTTCTGTTTCAGATTCTGATGCATTTATAAGTTGATAATATTTGCGATGGCTGCTTGTGTCAGGACGAGGAACTAAAAATCCAGCCATCTCAGTCACTATCTTGGGTCTGGGAGAGAGCTCCTGAAGTCGGAGTTGCCTACATTGAGAGATGCTTTGAGATACGGTATTTTAATCAGGCAAATCATTGAAAAGAACCAAAGAACTTACACAAACAAAGACATTGCCAGTGATATGGCCAAAGCTGTCTTGGCACAGTACACTCTGGCTAACGCTCAGTTCAAGCCTCCAGTCATAACAAGTCAGAAGAAGATTTGTGAGAGACTGCTAGCCAGTTGGGAAAAGGCAAGAGATATCTCTCTTGGGAGAGGAAAACTTGCAGTTAAGGACAGCTTTGCCAAGTAACTGGACCAGTTATTTGACATAATTACTTGCAAGTGCCCAATTGTTCTCTGTCCTGAGTTTGGATGCGATCGTGACTGTAAATCCGAAGCCCACATCTCCTGTATTTGCAAGCGTGAACTGAAGATTCCTGTGATCGAACTGGCATTTGTCAAAGCACAGAGGGAGAAGACTGGCAGTATAGGGGCTCTCATGATTTCTAGCCAAGATATTCCGGAGTCCAAGAGACAGGAGGCTGCCACAGAGAGACAGAAGAGGAGAAGAGTTGCCGAGGAAAAGAGACTTGAGAAGGCCCAGGGTGAGGTAAAAAAGGCCGATGATTGGAGTCAAGCTGATTCAGAGTTTAATGACTTCCCCATGGCTGATCCGAGTGCTGACCAGGAGAATGGTGACTTTGTCCCTAACCCAGAAAATAATGATCCCAAACCTTCCAGGCATAACATTCGAAATAGGAAAGACATCCCGAGCATAGCTCTGGCCAGCATGCGACACCACACTGGTCTCAGAGAAACTGCAGAGATAGCAACAGCTGCCTGGATTGAAGGTGGTTTGATAACACCTGATGATGTTCAACTGGTGATAGATCATAACAAAGTAAGGAGAGCTCAGGAGAAACTTGTCAGTAACCTAGAAGAGGAGTTTGATAAGGGGATAAGAGAAAATAGAATCAATTGTTTGTTCTTTGATGGGAGAAGGGATGACACTAAAGTGTTCATGAAAGTTGGAGATTCTGACAAGTTGTTCCCTGCCATGGTGAAGGAGGAACACTACTCCTGCTGCAGTGAACCAGGAGGGAAGTATTTGTGGCATTTCACTCCAGAGAAAGATGACATCAGGAAACCAGCTGAGATAGTGGCAGATAACATTGTGAACTGGCTCAGAGAGAGGAACGTAGACCAGACCCTGCAGGCCATTGGAGGGGACAGCACCAACACGAACACAGGGTGGCAAGGGGGGGTCATACAGTGGATAGAGCGGAAGATTGTGAGGAAGCTGGTCTGGATTGTTTGTGACCTCCACACCAACGAGTTGCCACTCAGACATCTGATCCAGGAGCTGGATGGCAAGACTCTTTCAAACAACAGATGGTCTTGTCCTCTTGGCAAGATGCTGGACTCTGCCACTGAGTTAGAAATAAATCCGAGCTTTGAAAAAATCACAGTTGGCCCTCCACTCGTTGAGCATGCACATACTGTCATTGACGACATGAGTACTGACCAGTACTATGGTTATATGATTTGCAGTGTTTACCTGCAGATAGGTCCAGTCTCACATTCTAGGTGGCTCACAACGGCTCTCAGGTTCTGCAGAATTTGGGTCGCTCATCATAAACTGAAAGGGAACCAGCTTCACAACCTGAGACTTATTGTCCAATTCATCGTGAGTGTCTACTTGCCAAATTGGTTCAACACAAAGGTCAAGTCATCGTTCTCCGAAGGTCCGAGGCATGTTCTCTTCCAGCTTGAGCTCCTGAGGAGTCAGCCAAGAAAGGTTGTTCAGATTGTGGAGCAGACTGTGAGGAGATCTTCCTGGTATGCTCATCCCGAGGCAGTTCTGCAGACAATGCTCTGCAGTAAGGATGAGGAGGAGAGAAGAGTGGCAGTCAAAAAGATCTTGGATATGAGACTTATGAGAGGATCTGGGCATGACGAATCAGTTGGTGACGATTCCTTCAGGGTCAGGAAGACTCCCGAAGTCAATCTAGGTGCCAAGACCCTCACTGATCTCATAGATCTGGATAACATCCAGGCTGGCAGTGAGCCCCCTCTTACCTGCAGCCTCACCAATGTTCAAGTCAGAGCTTTCCTGGACAACCCCATGCATGTCTCTGCCTGGCCCTCGCACACCCAGAGTATAGAGCGTTGTGTACAGCAAGTGAGCGAGGCCAGCAGTCACGTGTACAGCCAGGAGAGGAGGGAAGGCTACATCCGAGCACAGGTGTTCAGCAGGGATGTGATGAGTAGAAACAGAAGCAAGAAAGACATGTTCTCTATGGTGTGCAGCAACACCGGGTCGTAGTAGTAAAACCGGTTTTTGTATTTGATGATTTTGTTTTCTAAAGGAATATTAAATTTAATAAATGTGTCAAGATCATTCGTTTCACTATTCTGGATCATTTTCATCCTAATAAATTAACCTGTTACATTTACTTTACTTTAAATAAGCTATTTAGTGGTGTTGGTAAAAGGGTGGGAATACTGAATTTTCATAAGATTTCAAGTTAAAATTTACCTAGCAAAAAATAAAAACTTTTCAAATCTGAAGATATCACATGATTCTGCACATAGAACTACATCATTAATACCATGGGCCGATTTTTCAAACTCAAAAAAAAAAAATTCGCCTCCGTATGACACACCCTACTGGTATACAGTAGTCTGTACTCACACCTGAAGATGTGAGTTACACGAAAACGCTTGGGAACTTCGTGTTTTCTTTTTTCCTTGTGGTTATCAGTATATATATATATATATATCTATATATATATCTATAACTATATATATATATATATATATCTATATATATATCTATCTCTCTATATATCTATATATATATAATGTGTGTGTGTAACCGGTCGGAATTTACTGGAGTTATAATTTCTCACTTGACTTGGGGTTTATTAATTATTAAATGGAATTTGCAGTGGAAGCGCCCCCTTGGGGAAAAATCCCGAACCAGCACAAGAACACTTAAATTTACTAAACAAAATGAAATGTCCGTGACCCGTGGAAGGCTAGCGTCTGTGACTGGGATGAATGAGACACCCTGTAAAATTTAGACACTTATATTCCCTCCAACACTACATACACAAGCAATTAACGGTACACCAACATATGCACACCTCTTAACCTGAACTTAAAATACCACTCTGAGGACTAAAATTTATACATGATATTGCAATTATTAGAAACTCAGACAATGCCTCATTGGACAACAATAATTCAAAGTATTAAGAAGAGTTGCTTGCACACATGAAACAGGCCTTAAGGGCTTTCAACAAAATAATATCAACCACTGAGAAAATGGTATTAATAACTCGACAATGAATAGGCCTTAAGGGCACTCAACAAAATTATATTACCCCAACAGATGCACACTTCCTAACCTAACTTAAACACTCCTCTGGAGAACAAAGGTTATACCTGAGATCGGAATTATAAAGAAAAATGAAATGCATTAAAGGAACTAAATCACAGTATCACTCTGGTTTCAATTAATGACACATACATTAATAAAAAATACTATCAAAATTATTTAAGAAATATTGAACTACACGTCAAGATAATATCAGTAACTCAAAAAATGGTATTAACTACACACAAAAATATTATCACTATTATTGAGATGTTACTGAGTCCACCAATGCCCGTGAACCATGCTTCACCCAACTCAACATACACCTGTAATAAGGGAGATAAAATGTTCCTCTAGGTATCCCCTAGACTCCTGGTCTCAGTGTGTAACCATTAATTTACTCAAATAGCCTCAGTGTACTCCCAGTGCGTCCATGGGCGGGAAGAGAGAACGCCAGCAGGTGGCCCTTAGCCAGTAGGTAATACTTCTAGCTAACCGAAAACACGTGGTGCTGTGCACCCACGTGGGAAGAACTGATCACCCAATGCTGATGCTGGTCCCGCGTCGTTTTAGTTGCCGGGAGCACTTGTTCACTCAAGAGATCCCTTGATATCCCCACTGACCATGACAAGCCTGCACTGATCGTTCCAACTGCGACAATAGCTAATCATCAAGCATCAACGGCAGTCTCAAACGGCAGTCAATCTCTAGCACTCAATCTCTAGCAGTCAAGTGGGTTCTGATGGAAACCTTGTTATACTGCAATAGCGCAACACAGGTGATTAGACCACGTGACTGTTTCGTCCTCTCTGACCCACAATATGTCTTCTCTGTTCGACCTCTGTCGTCTGACTGAGAGTTCTACCCAAGGCCTAGGCCTACGTGACACATTTTCCGCCTACTAATAACTTTCTTGGGACACCCGTAACATTATTCAGACTGGTAAGCGATCGATAATAATTTCAAATTCAATGATAGTCCCTTAACTTCATGAATCGCATCATTATTAATTCGGTAAACTACATTTACTATCGTATAGGCCTAGTTCCAAAACCTCTCACTACGTGCAGGAGCCCTCTCTTCCTCAGTCGACCTTGAAAACTCAGTATCGCCAATGGCGCGGCGTTTGAAATTACACTGAAATTTCTGAATATTATATATATATATATATATATATATATATATATATATATATATATATATATATATATATATATATATATATATATATATATTATATATATATATATATATATATATATATATATATATATATATATATATATATATATATGTCTCATTAAGCATTCCGAAGCAGTCAACATGAATTTGAGTTATGGCAGGTACAAACTGGAAAATTTTGTAATTAAGAAGATTTGTAACAAGGTGAGAAGGTTGGGTCACCTTACCCTCTGACCTGACTACCAACCGTTGTGGTGCTATTTAAATATTAGTAGGGTCATTACCTAATACCTGACCATTGTGGACCTGGTCTCACCCTCCTCTGTGTATATACACCTTGTTTTGTACTTCTCCTTAGTCTGTACTCACCCCTGAAGATGTGAATTACACGAAAGCGCTTGGGAACTTCATGTTTTCCTCTTTCCTTGTGGTTATCAGCATATACCTGCATCACACGCACCTACAATGATTTACTTGCATATATATATATATATATATATATATATATATATATATATATATATATATATATATATATATATATATATATACTATATATATATATATATATATATATATATATATATGTAATATTCAGAAATTTCAGAGTAATTTCGAATGCCCCGCCATTAGCGGTACTGAGCGTTCAAGGTCGTCTGAGGGAAGAGAGCGCTCCCCGCACATAGTGGGAGATTGCGGAACTAGGCCTATATGATATTAAATGTAATTTACCGGATTAATAATGATGCGATTCATGAAGTTAAGGGACTATTATTGAATTTGAAATTATTTTAGATCGTTTAGCAGTCTGAATAATGTTAAAGGGTGTCCCAAGGAGTTATTAGTTAGGCGGAAAATAGGTCACGTAGGCCTAAGCTAACGCCTTGAGAGGACACGAAGCGGGCTCTCTCTGTCCCGGATAGCACTCACACGAACAAGACGTCCCTGCGCGTCTGTCCCAGAAATAGTCACGTGGCCTAGTCACCTGTGCTGAAATATTGCAGTATAACAAGTAAGTCTCATTCGATCTCAGACAGGGTTAGATAGGGCAGTGATAAAGTAAACTAGAGCTAACAGTGAGTTCATTTCAGGGTTTCCGTGAGAACCCACTTGACTGAAGTTGACTGGAGTTGACCTGAGATTGACTGCCGTTTGAGACTGCCGTTGAGGATTGAGGGTGGCGATTGTCGCCATTGGACCGATCAAAGTAGGCCTGTCACTGTTTAGCGGGGTAGCAAAGGATCTCTTGAGTGAACGAGTGCTCCCGACAACTAAACGACACGGGACGCTAAAGCTTCTCTCAACTGTACAAGGTCTGATTGGCTCACTCCCGTCCGCTTTATGGACGCACTGGGAGTACACTGAGGCTATCTGAGTAGACTAATGGTCACACACTGAGACCGTGAGTCTAGGTCTCTAGGAGATACCTGGAGGAACATTTTCCCTCCCTTATTACGGGTGTAATTTAATAGTTTCTAGATAATTTTGATAATATTGTTTTGAATGTTTGTGCCATCAAGTGGAACCAGAGTGATACTGTGATTTGATTCTTTTAATGCCTCTGATTGTTCTTCATAATTCTGATCTCAGGTATAACCTTGTTCCCCAGAGTAGTGGTTAGGTTAGGTTAGGAAGTGTGCATCTGTTGGGGTGCTATAATTTTGTTGAGTGCCCTTAAGGCCTATTCATTGTAGAGTATTTAATTTCATATTTTATTACCATTTCCTCAGTGACTGATATAATTTTGTTGAGTGCCCTTAAGGCCTATTCATTGTAGAGTATTTAATTTCTCATTTTTATTACCATTCCTCAGTGACATATAATTTTGTTGAGTGCCCTTAAGGCCTATTCATTGTAGAGTAGTTAATTTCTTTTTTTGGTACCTAAGTGACTGATATTATTGTGTGAAAGCCTTTAAGGCCTGTTTCATGTGTGCACGGAACAGTTCTTAATACTTCAAATTTATTGTTGCCTGAGGTTCTAATAATTTTTACATCATGTATAACTTTTATTCCCCAGAGTAGTGTTTTAAGTTCAAGTTGAGAGGTGCGCATATTGGTGTACCATTATTGGATTGTGTTTGTAGTGTTGGAGGGAATATAAGTGTCTAAATGTAACAGTGTGTCTCATTCATCCCAGTCACAGATGCTATCCTTCCACGGGTCACGGACAATTTATTTTGTTTAGTAGTTTTAAGTGTTCTTGTGCTGGTTCGGGATTTTTCTCAAAGGGGCGCTATATATATATATATATATAGTAAATCAATAAAATGAATAAATATTGAAGTGATAACCGTGGTACCATTATGAGATGTTCTTATTACGACCATGCTATTGTACTATTCCTGATGATGCTGAATGTTACATAATACTTCCTTGAGATAAATGTATAGTATGTATCAGGTGCCTAAAAGAGAGCTCAGGTTCTCAACTGGCTCAGCCATGTTAATATTATCCACTTTGTATCTGTGTTTCTCTGGCTAAATAAACTGTTTCAATTCATTTAAATCGACGACGCGGCCGAATAATGGTACACGGATGTGAAGACGGAGATGGACAACAACATCCCAACCACCTCCCACATGCCATTTCCCATCTTCACACTAGTCTCCAGCTGAGACAGTTCAGTGTCTAGTACAATCACGTGAGACAGCTAACCAGTATCCGCGGGTGGACGCAGGATCTGAGAGACCCGTACCGAGAGCTACAGACGGACATCCAGCACGAGAGCAAACTTCTACATGAACAAAAGTGGGCCGCCCTGGTGTGGGAGGCAGCGAACAATTACCCCGATTCTGCTGCCTTCTGGAAGGGATCAAGCGACTGATGGGTTCCACCTCTTGCACGGTCCCTTACCTGCTCGATCAAAACAACGAAAAAATATTCGAGGAGGAAAACCAAGAACAACTACATCGGCGATATTTACGGAAGATCTTTACCATTAGTGAACAGGAGAACGAGGGCTTCGACAGGGAGTTTGAGAAGGACATTTTAAATCAGTTGCAGGACCATCAGCACCTGCTCCAGCCTCTCGCACTGACTGACTTCACTTAACTGGTAATGAAAGCTACCTGACGGAGCGCATAGTTCCTGCAGATGTGTCAGCCGTCATAAAAGGGTTTAAAAACAAATCGCCTGGGAAAAGCCATACTGTATTAACAAGATCTTGGCCCCACTCCACGACAACATGATAGAGAGGCTTGCTCATATATGAAATGACTGCCCCGCCTCTGGATACTTCCCTAAGATGTTCAAAATCGGCATTATCCATCTCATACTAAAAGTAGGGAAGCCTCCAAACAAAGTTGAAAACTTTCGACCAATATCGCTGTAGAGATATCTGCCAAAATCCTCGAGAAAATAGTAAACAAGCGGTTGCAGATGTATCTGGAGGACGAAGACGTGCATAATCCCCACCAGCTACCGAGGCACATCCACCGCCATAGCCTACGAGCAGATCGCCAACGCCATGACTGGCTGCCTGCAGTGCAACGTAGTACTGAGCTAAGTCAGCAAGGCGATTGACAAGGTTTGGCATACGGGGCTGCAGTATAAGATCATACAGTACAATAGGGGCTACCCGAAAACCTGATGCGCCTACTGTGCAACTTCATTAAGGACCACAGAGCCAAAATCAAGATGCAAGAACATTGTGGAGAAGAATTCTGACTCTCTAGGTGCGTGCCTCAGGGCTCTTGTCTCTCACCAACCCTTTATACACTCTACACGGCTGACCTGCCACCCCCAGTCGTCGGCAGCAAGTGCGTCATGTATGCCGACGATGTAACACAGATCGTCACCTGCCCAGGAAGGTCCACGGCACGGATGGCGCGACTCACTGCTCGGGCAATAGAGGATATCTCGGAGTATGAAAATAAATGGAAAATATAAACAAAGAAAAAGAAATTAGAGGTCATACCCATAGCCAAATTCAAGCCGGCGCGATTGATGGTCGACGACGAAGAGATTGAGTACTCTAAACAAGGCAGGTTGCTCGGCCTCATCAGTTCTCGGACGGGCATCATTTCCCATGTGAAGGACAGACTAAAGAAAGACAAAGTCGCCGCCTCCAAATTAAAACCTTTTAAACTGATGCCGGAGAAGATACATGTCCACCTGTACAAGGCGCTGGTGAGGCGTGTGTTGGAGTACTCACACGTACCACTCTTCACACACGGGAAGACCAGACTACAACACCTACAGAGCTTCCAAAACAAGTGTCAGAGGTCAGCCAGTGGCCAAGCGCCACCCTACCAGGAGACAGTGAAAACCATCCACCTGAGAAATAAAACAGAGGCCCTCAACGTCAGGACCCCACGCCTGGTGGCCCCGGAGTCTGCCCGCATTACAACTACCCAACCCGCGACCCATATCTTTACTTTTACTTTTATCCTCTTCACCACTGATCGGCTCATTAGGCGCTTGGGCGATCGGTCACATCTCTCATTGCTTTTCCTTTTCTTTTATCCTCTTCACCAAAAGTTCGGCTCACTAGCCGCCCTGCTGACCGGCAACGTCTCTGTTACGCGCTGTTGGCAAGTACTGGGCATGCACTGGGACCTGATTTTTTTTTTTTTTTTTACGGGGATCAGCCGACCCAGGCACAGGTCACTGACCTACATCGGAGCCTAGGGGGCGAAAATATTTTAATAATAATAATAATAATAATAATAATAATAATAATAATGATAATAATAATAATAATAATAATAATAATAATAATCATAATCATAATAATAATAAAGAACCATAAAGAAATACAAAATAAAAGAAAATCAAGTGAGAAACAATATATGACTGTTGTGTTGTCAATATTAAGAGAAACAATTGAGACCCTGCAATTGTGAGTAAATGAGGCAGAAAGTCAGATCAGCAACCTGGGACTTGGTCAATTTTCGTGATGCCATGTGGCAGCAGGGTCGACCATTAGACAACACATTATGCTTCCAATATCTTCACTGGCGGTAGTACCTCCCTGTTTGGGAGCTGCCCAATACCTACTACCTTTAAAATTTACCTGAACCCACTCCAGTGTTGGTCAAGTTTTGTCTTGAAAGAGCTCACACTCGGTGTCGTCACAACACTTTCTGGTAGATTGTTCCAAGAGTTTACAACCCTCACACCGAAAAAGTTGCCTTCACAGTTTTCTTGACTTGCTGCTTCTTCAATCTTGAGCTGTGACCCCATGTGGGGTGAGCGTCCGCCAGCTCCAAGTAAGGACACTCGACTGAGTAGTACCCCTTGAAATGCTTATACATCTGGACATAATGAGTTGACTCATATACTTTATCTACCTGGACACAGTGAGCTGACTCATATACTTTTTCTACTTAGACACAGTGAGCTGACTCAAACTTTATCTACCTGGACACAGTGAGTTGACTCATATACTTTATAACACAGTGACCTGACTCATATACTTTATCTTCCTGGACACAGTGAGTTGACTCATCTAATATACTATAGGAATAGCCGCGTGTCTGTTTGTCTGTCTGTCTGTCTGTCTGTTCTGGCAGCCGAAACGGCACAATCGTTTTTCATCAAACTTGGTGGAAAAATCGCAAAAAAGTTCGTAGAGTGGAGCAAACCTGGTCCCATGGCAATGGTTTCTTTAGGAAGGCATTAATTAACAATTTTATTTACGATGGAAAACGATGCAAGTCTACGGACTTGGCGCACCCTAATTAACCATGCAAGTCTACGGACTTGGCTTTGCCTCATTTGCTGTATGCTACCCAAGCACGAGCGTTCAAACTTTCACCGGGCACGAAGTGCCAACGATTGCTTGTCTAATATACTATAGGACTAACCGTGTGTCTGTCTGTCTGTTCTGGGCAGCCGAAACGGTACAATCGTTTTTCATCAAACTTGGTGGAAAAATCGCAAAAAATTCGAATAGTGGAACAAACCTTGTTCCATGTCGATGGTTTCTTTAGGAAGACATTAATTAACCATATTATTTCCGATGGAAAACGATGTAAGTCTACGGACTTGGTTCTCCCTAATTAACCATGCAAGTCTACGGTCTTGGCGCACCCTCATTCGCTGTACGCTAGCCAAGCACGAGCGTTCAAACTTTCACCAGGCACGAAGGACCCATGATCACTTGTATACTTTATATACCTAGACACAGTGAATTTGTCTCATATACTTTATCTACCTGGACGAGCTGACTCATACTTTATCTACCTAGACACAGTGAGTTGACTCATATACTTTATCGACCTGGACACAGTGAGCTGACTCATATACTTTATCTACCTGGACACAATGAGGGCGATGGCTGCCTAACTTAAGAACAAAAAAACATAGGAAAATAAGGAGACTGCAATAAGCCGGTTGGCCTGAGCATGGCAGCTCCTGTCAAGAGTTACAGCCACTGTCTATCATCCATGAATCAATCTAGCCTCCTTTTAAAACTTTCCAGCATCCCAGCACTTACTACAAAGTTGCTAACCTTGTTCCACTCGTCCACCACCCTATTTGTGAACCAGTTCCTTCCTATCTCCCTCCTAGACCTAATCTTATCCAACTTAATTCGTTGCTACGAGTCCTAGCCTGCTCGGATATTATAAGAACTTTATGTATATCTCCTTTATTGATTCCTTTCATCCACTTAAATACTTCTATCATATCTCCCCGCACTCTTCGTCTTTTTACGGAAAGCAAGTTTAGTTTCTTTAATCTATCTTGATAGGGAAGGTTTCTAACTCCAGGAATAATTTTCTTCATTCTTCATTGCACCGACTCCAGTGAATTGATATCCATTCTCTAGTAAGGGCACCAGAACTGAACAGCATAATCGAGGTACGGCCTGACTAGCGCAAGATATAGATGCAAAATGACCTCCGCACTCTTATTACTTACACCTCTAGATATAAAACCTAATACTCTGTTTGCCTTATTTCGAATATTAACGCATTGTTTTCTAGGCCGTAGGTCCGGGCTTACAAGTACCCCTAAGTCTCTTTCACAAGTCGACTTCTCTAGGTTGATGTGTATACATTGACAGCATTTGCTCTTCCAATATTAAGTACGCTGCACTTGCTGGTGTTGAATATCATTTGCCATTATCCTGACCACTCCTGTAGTTTATTTAAATCCTCCTGTAGTGCATTTGAACCCTGCCCTGAAAACCAATATAACCCCAAGTTGCATAGGTCTATATTTCATAAGTTTATCATCTTAGATTAACTTTAACGAAACATTTGATTGTGGAGATTTACGTCACCATTAAGAATTAATTTCAGTTGAAAATCTTGTTGAGTTTATGGGTTTACCTCTTAAAAATTGCATCGACTAAACGCCCAGGATAATTATCTAACATCACGAGTCTAGGAGATATTAAAGAGAAGTTTAATCTTAACCCGAAAACTACGATATACACCATAATTATGATGGAATGTAAGTTTTTATATCGTCGCGTATGTGGGGAGGCACGTGAAGAGAGGCGTGTAGGGGGTGGAGTGGCGTGGGGAGGCGAGCATTGATTTTGATTTTTGATTTTGCCGCTTTCAGCGGCTACTTTATTGTGCACCCTACACTCATCCTGTGAGCGGTAGCGCAAAAGGATTACAGAGTAAAGTTTACAAAGGGTCATAATAATTAACCCACGTTGCCAGGATATTATGGCACTGAATGTTACACAGTATTTCATTTACATTATTTATTTAGTTCTATACATAAAGGGTAACTTATTCACAAATGCGTGAGTACAGGCGTGTGAGGCAGTATGTCTGGCCTCATACTTTGTTATTCACATTTACGTGAGAGGTATTTAAGCACATTGCGTATTTGGTTCTGTACATGAGAATTGATATAGTTACTAAGTGCAAAAAAGTGGATACAATCTTAATATGTCGGCTATCTTGCCATTAGAGATGAAGTGTTGTGCCATTTCACACACAGTGTACTTGGACCTGTCCATAAAAGATTCTATCTTCACACAGTCGAGGACGCGGTTTTTAAGTGTGTGGCCATATGTATGGCCACACACTTTGCATTTAGTTTTGTTTACATCTGCTTGAGGAACATACTACCAAAGGTACTTTTATCCTAACCTTAATCTAGCGGTTACAACATCTTGTAATCTAGTGATCTTGTTACTTGCTCCATATACATGTTTCACTTGATACATCTCATCATGGTAACCTATGGATCGACTAGTGCCTGTTTGCACTAGTCTACTTGCGTCAAACTCATCAATAAGTTCTTTCTTAATTACAGTTTTAAGGGTTCTTTTTGACAGACCCAAATTGTATTCAACGGTGTCTTTGTTAGACGCGAGTTTGGCGAGGGCATCAACTCTGTCATGTTTTATGAGGCCTATGTGAGGGGATCCACAACAGTTTGACCTTGACACCCCGGTCAACAAAGCACACATATTTGTGTCTGGTTTCAGAGACAAGAGCGTGACAACCTGAGTCGAGGGTGCCAAGGGCAAGTAGTGAGGATAGAGAGTCAGTGATGATGAGACTGTCAGTAACAGTGGTTTCAATGAATTTAATAGCTGTGAGTATGGCAATTAATTCGGTTTGTAGAGTGGATGCCCAGTTGTTAATTCTAACTCCTTTCTCAATTATATTACCGTCAGGTTGAGTCACAACAATAGCACTTCCAGCCCTCCCACAGGCGGTGTTAAGAGATCCATCAGTGTAGATGGTCTGTTTGAGATTATCATCTGTCTGTAGAGTGTGTATGTGTTCAAGAGCTCTCAATTTGGCAGTGTGTTGGAGATAAATGCTTTGTATAATTAATTCTTTAGGCGGATACGTCGGTATTGTGATATCGAAGGGAACTGTCCGCCAGGGTGGCAGGAGGCGCAGTTGTGTCTCAACTTTGTACAGGTGGTCTAGTCCAAGCATCTTCATATGTGTAGCTGTAGTTTGGATCCATTTAGACTCAGCAGTCCCATGGTTCATCCATTCTAGCAATTTTAAGGAAACATTGTTATCAGGATCACCACGCAGAAGCCTCAGGGCTATCATGAGGTTGACTTCAATTATTCTATCTTTAACACTGGGTATACCCAGTTGTTTCCTCATATTAAGTACTTTAGTGCTCATGGGACATCCTAGGATAATTCTGAGGGCTTTATTTTGTATTTTCTCGAGCTTGTCAACTCCTTTCCCGTCACGAATGACCAGGGCTGGTGCGTGGTAATCTATCAGTGATCTTATATAGCCTAGGTAAATTGTTTTAACAATTCTAATATTAGAACCATAGTGCGGGCTGTACCCCGCTACACTTCTAAGAGGTCTCAGTCTGTCAGTACATTGGCGGGTTAGCTGTTGTATGGCAGGTTGGGTACAAGGGAAGGAAACACCATTGTATTTAAAAGAAGAAACATAGTCAATAGTGTTGTTACCTATCTTGAACTTGGCGGGGCCGCGTTTGCGGTTACCAGCTTGTTTGTTGAACACCTTAGTTTTCTCAGTGGAGATAATAAGACCGAGGTGTTCACAGGCTTCGTATACATGGTTCAGGGTGGTTTGCATTTCACGATGAGTTTTAGTATGTATAAGAATATCATCAGCATAGCTGATTGAGATATTGCTGGGGTTGTCTGGTATTAAATCTAATAATGCATTCATAAGAACATTGAACAAAGTGAGGCTAAGTACTCCACCTTGAGGGGTACCAAGTTGCATATCTTTAACTTCACTTTTGTAACCCTGAAACAGTGCAGCAGCCCTTCTGTTGGTTGGGTAACAACTTATCCAGTGTAACAGCCTACCTCCTATATCCTTTTTGGCTATTTCATACAATATCAAATTCAGCTTTTAGGTCAAGAAATGTGGTGTATCTGTGCCTTTCATCACCATGCACAGTTAGGAATGTGGTGATGCAATTATGTACACCTTTACCATGGGTGAAGCCATTTATGTTAGGAGACATGTGTTCTCTGATTCTATATATGAGTCTGCCAAGAAACATCCTCTCAAAGGTTTTACACAGGCAGCTGGTTAGTAGGGTGACAATAGTGCATAGGGGTGAATTTCTAAAATTGATTAAATGGAATGGCCATTGGTCCAATACTGCGTACCCATGAAAAAAGAACACAGGCGAAATCCTGGGTCATTTGGACAATATTTAGAGGTAGCTCAAGTCAATTGAAGTTTTATCCTTATAGGCAAAAAATACGAATATTCATAATATGCCGGTTTATTTTAAAATTTACATATTGAGCAAGTTTATGTGTACACTGTACATATAAATGATTAATTCCTTTTTAAAATGAAACTGCAGTGAACACGCTTACATCAATGGGTGGGAGAGTGTGGACAACCCATTCATTGTTTTCGCTTTTTGCTTGTAAGGTCCTGTTTTGATGTCCCTGGTTGTGACCGCCTCTGCTCTTCAACAACCTGCAGCAGATGTTGACGCTGGTCTTCACTCTTCGTGATCTTGCTGTTGAATGCCTGTATCAAGGCAATCCCTCTCTCTGCAGTGTCGTTGATGACTCTGAGACCACCCACAACTGCGACGCCAGTTTTGAAGTCTTCATCATCAGACCATGTGTCAGGTTCCTTGGACAAAAAAGAAGTCTTCATTTTGAGACTTTCAAATAGAAAGTTTGATCCTCTAGAAGCAAAGTCTGAGAGCTGCTTTGTGGGAAGGGAAGATGTGGCAGGAAGAGCAGCACGTTTTGGTGAATCCTCGGTCGCCTTCCTCTCAACGATTGCCCGAACTATGTTTGTCTTCATTGTTGCATTAACTTGTGGATCGAAGAGTGCAAGACCCACCAAGCCTTCACTGAGGTACCACAGGTGACGACCGAAGACTGTGAGACATGTTCTTGATATTTTGACGTCGTGGTACTCTGACAGGTCTTGGAGGAGCCGCAAATCATTAGCAGGAGCGGAGGATGGAACGGAGGCCGTGAACCATGCACTGACATACACCTCTAGCACAAAGAATGTGAATCGTTTCAAGCCTAATGTCTCACGAGCAGTTAGTTTAAACTGATTAGCAAAAATCAGGATCTTCATGACATAAATGAGCTTAGCCATCCACCGTGCTCGGTGAAGTGCTCCGGGCCGTCGGAGATTAAACTTGGGTAGAACTCCATCGAGACACCTGATTGCTAGCTCCAGTACCTCACGGTAATCATCACGTGGCTGCTGCTTCTTGCCCAGATGATGTTTCCAGCAACAGATGAGGTCATCTCGTTTCTCGTACAAACTTGGAGGGAGGTCTGAGAGAGGGCTGTAGTCATCTTGACTGATGTCCTTCCACTTATGCTTGAAGCGAGAGAAGAGAGTAATATCTGGTCCAGAGGAAGGCCCCATGCATTCCACATACGCTTTCTCGGCAACAAGCTCAAGGATGTGGTGACGACACGCGAGATGCAGAAGACGGCGGCCGAGTTTCTGCTCCAGAATGACACATGCCCCCGACAAGTGCCCAGTGTTTGAAGCTGTTGTGTCAAAACTGAGTGCTGAAACATTCTCTGATATTTTCCACTCTTCCAGCGCTGCACTGACTGCTGTAGCAATGGCCTGTCCAGTCCCTGACAATAGTTTCGGGACACCAAGCAGCTTTTCAGTATTGATTCCAGAGACAAGAATGGCGATTCGGTCAACACTCGCTCCTTGTTCATCAGGAATAATTTTTCCATCCCAGTGCACAGTGAGCACTTCACTAGGTTGAAATTTTTCTTTAATTTCGTTGGCAATCCCAGAACGGTGGGTCGCTCGCGAAGTACGCACTGTCTCATAGTTTAAAACTAGTTCCATTGGGTCATGACCTAGACGAGCAGCCGTGGCACTGACGATCCGGAGAGCAGAGCGGTGACTGATCCCAGTGCGGTCCAATGTACTTGACAATTCAGGGGTGATAACTTTGAGAGTAGCACGTTTACGATTGGAAGAAGATACCACTGGTGATATCGCTAGGGAACTTGTAGATGATGACGAGCTTGATTGTGATTCTGTTTCAGACGAAGAACCCAACTCATCATATTCAAGAGCAGAACTGGCTTGATTCTGTTGTAGAGATTGCTTACTCTTGCTTTCTTCCCGACGCTTCATGGAACAAGCAATCTTTTTGTCTACTCCTGCCATTACACCTCTTCTCCCTTTTTCTCGTTGCGCTGCCAGGAATGCTCGGTCTTCTTTGATGGTCAAGAGCTGCATTGCCTTGGGGTGGGCAACATCGAAGAGGTCCTCTAACTCATCACAAAAAGTTTCCTCTTTCTTACGTTGTGTGTCTGTAGTGCGAGTGCAGTTTTTCTTAAGTCCCTTCCACATTAAAAAAAGATCCACTACCTTTCGTCCAATACTCTTCTCAGTTATGGTAGGAATCCGTGCTTTATTCCAGAAACTAATAACCGATGCTGCAACTTCACTCGCAGAATCATTCACTGTTTTCTTATGTTCATTGTGACCGTGGAAAAACAGACGTAGAACATCTCCTCTTGAAGGAAGTTGTGCACCCGTGATTTCGGTTATGTGTTGACCAATGAGCCAAACTTCAGTTTTTGAACGTGTACTCGCCATTGAACCTGAAACAAACAAAAACATTTATGTAACTTATGTTGTTACTGTTATGCAAACAACAGCACCCATAAAGCATACGGCATGCAAGATCACTTGTATAAAGTTTTTAAAGTCTTATATACCTAAATTGATGCATTGATTTTAGACAAAGACAATGGTACTAACCGTAATACTGCAACAAGAGCGACGCACACACACCCACCGTCACGTCTCACACACAACTGATGCTACTGTACCAGTCAGACACTGGCACACAACCTCTTCCCCCTACCCGGACTGACACCCGCCTCTCCCTCCCCTCTGCATTGCCAATAGCTGCACCAGCCAAAATACTCATTACTCATTTTAGAAAAAATGTTAGGAACAACTTTAGTTTGAATTTGCATTCTACATATACCTGCAAAGTGTCATAGTAATCGGTTCATAAATGAAGAAATTAGAAAAAATCAATAATAATTTCAGTAGTGTTAACTTCAAATGGCTTGAGCCACCTCTAAATATTGTCCAAATGACCCAGGATTTCGCCTGTGTTCTTTTTTCATGGGTACGCAGTATTGGACAAATGGCCATCTAAAAATAAAAACTTTCACTTTTATTGTCACCCTACTGGTTAGTGATATGGGACGAAAAGCATCAGGCTGTCCTGGTTTCGGTATTGGTACAACAATACTGCTGGTCCATGATGTGGGTAGTTGGCCCTCGGCATGACTCATATTGTACAATACCAACAATGGATTGCCTGGCACGCGCCTTAGTAGTCTAACGATGTTGTAGGTGACTCCGTCCTCTCCAGGGGAAGTAGACCTACCCCTGGCGAGGGCGGCGTCAAGCTCCCATCCAGTATATGGAACATCACACTCATCGTGCTGTTTACCCAGCATAAAGCTAATAAGATTACTTCTTGTAGGTTATGTATCTAAGCTACTGTGCCGAGTAGCAAACCAGTACATAAGCTACTGTGCTGAGTAGCATTTATATATATAATTACGTGGCAACACTACACATGTTATGTGGCAACATTGCCCCAAGGCTGCCATATGGCAAGGCAGTCTCAGTCTGACTGTGTGAGCCGTGCATGGCACACGCGAGTCACCACTTGTATTTCTCTCATCCATAATAAACGGACTTCAGTGCTACACCGTGTTTCCCTACCCATCACTGCATTCTTCAGGGAACACCTGTAACCACCATGTTGCAGTGATTGGGATCTGTGCACTTACAAGTGTGTAAACAATGCCGAGACAGTTACGTCTGCCGGTGATGCGTCGACTCATAGTGTTGTGTTGTGTTGCGCTGTGTTTCGCCGCAATGTGCAGTGTTGGGCCGTCACAGTGCGTTTTAGTGACGGTGGCAGTGTTAGTGTCAGTGTATTAGTGTGTGTCTAGAGCTGAGAGTTGAGCATTGGCCTGTTTTTTAGTGGTACCCACGGAGCACGCAGGCGTACACCCTCCTCGTGTGACATCCCGGGAGACACTCACGGTCTCACCCCCCCCCCCCCCCCCCCCCACCGCGTCTCTAGCCACCGGCACTAAGGCCACCACGAAGTGCTCTCTCAGACACACACACACACGCATGCACGCACGCACTCACGGACAGAACAGTGGACTATATGCGTTATTTTTGCGCTGTTTATGTCAAGTATATGTGGTTCGAGCTGTTGAGGCGCCACTTTATATACTAAACAGTGCAGTCCACCCACACACAAAGATGGGAGGTAAGAAGGGACAACGTCAAGATGGGAGATACGACTCCCCACCACCTTCCCCTCCACCGGGCGCAGACTCTCATCCTCCACCTCCAGTGATGGACATTGCCACAATTCTGAGGTGGATGGACGACCGGGACGAGAGACGCAGAGAGATGGAACTTCAGAGGGAGGAGACACGAAGAGAGGAGGAAAAGTTGGGTTTTGAGGCCTTATTGGCGACCCTGGCGCTAACCCACCCTCCCTCACTCACAGGTAGCTCGCATATAGGCGCCAGTACCCTCCCTCCTCCACCACACCAGCATCCTGCAGGCACTCTTGCTACCCCAACAGCTCCCAAGGCATCTGTTCAACCCCCACCCGCCCTCTCACCAGACGTCACGTTTCAGCTTTTTTGTGAGTGGAGGCGGCGTTGGACAGATTACTCCACGATGGTGGACCTTGACAGCATGCCTCCAAACAAACAGCTCATCCAACTGCGGATGTGTTTGTCGCTGGAGACCCAGAGAGTTTTGGAGCACACGTTGCAAGTGCCTCCCGATTCTACCTCTTCAGTGACGGATGTGCTCGACCTTTTGCAGGAGCATGTTAAGGGTCGGAATAACGAGGCTTTGCGTCGCCACGCCTTCACCAGCTGCAAGCAGGCGGAGAACGAATCCTTTGACGACTTTTTTGTACGCTTGAAGAGTTTGTCAGAGGAGATTGACGTCTGCAAGGCGCACAGCCGGGAATGTGAGGAAGCCTGGATCAAGCACGGGATCTTGACAGGTGTGCAGCGACTCATCCCCCTGGACGCTTCCTCCACACTCCAGGTGGTAGTGACTGAATGGCGGTCATACGAGGTTACCGAGTCCGCCACCTCTGCCTTACGGGCCCCTCCTGCTGTGAGAGCAATCTCACAATACAAGAAAGGTAAGAAGGCGGCCAACAACGCGATGGCTGCCACACGTTCTTCCACGCCTCCGCCTAGTGCTTCCTGTGGCAACTGTGGAAAGCAGCACAGCCCCAAGACTTACCCGGCCACCGACGCACTGTGTCGTGGTTGTGACCGTAAGGGCCACTGGTCTAACACAGACAGGTGCCCTGCACGAGGCCACAAGTGTCAGGCCTGCGGTCGCTATGGACAATACGACAAGTGCTGCCGCCAACCGAAGCCCAAAAGCCCGAGACGAGGAGGAAAGCAGCGCACATCCCTCGGGGTGGTTCGCACGCAGCCCCCTCCAGATGGCCCACGCAGTCCCAAGCAGCAGCGGAGTCACATCAGGAGGGTGGAATCGACCACACGCCCCAGGGCTACCCCTTCCCCTACCATCCGCGTCGCCGTCACACACGGTGATGTGTCGGGTCACATCGAGGTGATACCGGACACCGGCGCTGATACTACGGTGATTGGGTTGAAGCACCTCCAGAAACTGGGCCTCACCAAACGCGGCCTGGGACCACCGCCGCAGCTGCAGTACTACAATGCGGACGAATCCCAGATGCCGGACGCTGTGGGCTCCTTTCAAGCGGAGATCACTTACGGCGACAGGTCGTGTCACGGATGGATCGACGTGCAGCCTACTCTCGCTACACCCTTGTTGTCGTAGGAGCACCTCAAGGAGTTATGCGTGGTACCCAGAGACTTTCCCGAGCAGATCCCAGCTGCTCGGTACACCGCCAGCAGGGTGCGTGAATCAACGAGCGACGCGCCTGGTGCTGCCACACAGAGCTGCCCAGAACCCGCGTCCACTCCCACCCACACAGGACGCTCCCCTGCCCAGATCCTGTATGGTCACCCTCTCCGCTCTTGCGTTCCTACACACGCCAAGGCCTTTGCAAAGGACTGGCAGACCAAAGCCGAGAGCTGTGACCGCCGCGCCGGTCCACGTGCCCAGGACGCCAAGGCTCGGTATGACGACCGTGCCCGCCCTCTTCAACCACTGGAGATTGGTGCCCTTGTCCGCGTCAAGGACCCGACGACGACACTTTGGGACAAGGTGGGCATAGTGATGGGCGTCGGCCGGTCTCGGGACTACAAGGTCAGGATGCCGAGCGGCCGTGTCTTGTGGAGGAACCGCCGCTTCCTCCGGCCAGTCCCATCCCCTGCTGCTGGCCCCCTGACCAAGGACGAGCCCCCTACACTTCACGAGGATCCCCCCCACAGTGCACCTCGACGCTCGGAGAGACTTAGGACTAAGAAGTCCGCTCAAGACAAAGACTATGAGCGTGAGGGGGGAGGGAGATGTAGGTTATGTATCTAAGCTACTGTGCCGAGTAGCAACTCTGTACATAAGCTACTGTGCCGAGTAGCATTTATATATATAATTAAGTGGCAACACTGCACGTGTTATGTGGCAACATTGCCCCGAGGCTGCCATATGGCAAGGCAGTCTCAGTCTGACTGTGTGAGCCGTGCATGGCACACGCGAGTCACCAATTGTATTTCTCTCATCCATAATAAACGGACTTCAGTGTTACACGGTGTTTCCCTACCCATTACTGCATTCTTCAGGGAACACCTGTAACCACCACTTCTCTCTACAGACTTCGCATCAAGGAATCCCCGAGTCCCAGCTGGAAACATGTCATAGCTAGACACATGAGCCCACTTTGTTATTAGCTCATTCGACTTTTGCAGAGGGTTTGGATTTGAGACGTGTCCACTGTTTTTACCTCTGATTATGTTTATGTCTTTCCAGGCTTTGCTGAGGGATATGTGTTGGTTCAGGCTGTTGACATATGTCTCCCATGCATTTTGTCTGAGTTCGTTTACACGTTCTCTGACAGCAGCAAGGGAAGCTTGATACAATTGTAACATTTGAGGTGTTCTAATTTGTTTGTAACCCTTACCCACCCTCCTGACCCTAGCCCTGAGTTTTTTCAGCTCAGGGTCATGTTACGAACCCCTCCACCGATTGTCATGATCTACCTACCCAGCACTACGAACCACGCCATCTATTGTCTTGATCTACCTACCCAGCACCACGAGCAACGCCATCTAGGGACGAGACACGAGTATGACTCGTCTTAGTTACCACTCCCGGGTTTCCCTTTTCCATATCCTGGTTGTTGCGTCACCTCCTCAAAGTCTTCTTCGTCAGCTCCAATTCGAGGAAAGAGCATTTGGCTCTGGGAAGTGACCACAGGATCACCTCTCCTCTAAACCTACGGCACAGTGACTACCTACCGTCTTCTACAATACTCAGCCTTGCTCGTCAGCCATCTCAGCTCCGCACTTAAGTATTTGTAATCTTGTATTGCCTCCCTCACGTCCACTTGCTTCAAATTATCGTATGTTGTATTAATATGTATATACTGTTAATGTTTAGGTTAAGTATGGTTAAGGGTCAATTATAGATAGCTGAATGTTTTGTTAAGGAATTTATGGTACTTTATTATACACAACGAAAACTCGCATCCTTTGTCTACCCTTTTATAGTCTGATTGTCTTTGTTTTTTTTTTGTTGTTACCTGTTGGGATCTGGGTAGACGTTTAACTCTATTATAAATCCCCAACTCGTAACAAATGGCGACCGTGACAGGACCCGACCTTAAGTACCATATTCCTTCCTCCCTTGTTACTCATTGTTAATTACCCCTCCCAGTCACTTCTGTTTACAATTGCTTTACGGTGGTTTAAAGTTTCCTTCATATGTGTGTGCATATATTGGTATTATCGTACAGTAAGAGTGACAGACGTAGGATATTAGGTTCCAAGTGTCATAAGGCTTACCTGTTATTACACGTGGCAGTCGTGTGGTAAGTCTTATCGAGTGTAGGGAAGAATCCGGATCTGTTTAATGCCGTACCCTCACTCCAGAGTAGGCTGTTCCAGTCACTAGTTTAGGGTGAAGTGATTTCTTGGGACGCCCCGCTCTACTAGGACCCCATAATTATAAAGCCTCAATTATTGTTCTTCTCATTATCTCGTTCAGGGTCAATCATACCAAACTCCAGGGTTGTTAATCCGGATCTCTATATAAATGCCGTAATACGCCCTTCCTCTTTCAAGTATATCAGGGTTGTTAATCCGGATCTTTATATAAATGCCGTAATATGCCCTTCCTCTTTCAAGTATATCAGGGTTGTTAATCCGGATCTTTATATTAATGCCGTAATATGCCCTACCTCTTTCAAGTCTCTTATCCTTATCTAAGGATCTTCTCAGAAGAACAATAATCATAAGTGTAATTTCCCTAGATATAACTTGGTTAGTTTCCGGGACTTTCTGGTTATCCACTGCCGTGATATTTTCTAGGGTTATCCACTTATCTTATCTTTTGACCATTAGTTAATTTATCCTATTTTTCTTAACAATGGCCACCTCAGGTTTTGATCTCTAGGATTTTATTGAAAATCCTTCCGTAGCTAAATTACGTGTTAATATCCTGAAGAAAGAATGGAAAGAAATAGCCAACTATTACAATATCCATTTTCACAACAACTGACTAAGGAAATGTTAAAAAATCATGTGATTGAAGTGTTGGTTCAACAAGAAGTTTTAAAAGAATCCGCTGTTGACAGTTTAACGCCCATGTCCAAGAAACTTCAACCACTATCCACCACCCCTCCTCACTCAGAAGTTGCCTCAGGTCTGGCTAGCCGTCAAGAAGAAACACAACGAATAGACGCCTTAGAACTAGAACGAGCTAGGTTCGAGTTCCAAATCAAAATGAAAGAACTCGAGTTGGAACAGGCCAAGTTGGAGCAGGAGGAAAAGTTGGAACAGGCCAAGTTGGAGTACAAGTTGGAGCATGAGGAAAAGTTGGAACAGGCCAAGTTGGAGTACAAGTTGGAGCATGAGGAAAAGTTGGAACAGGCCAAGTTGGAACAGGCCAAGTTGGAGCAAAAGTTGGAGCATGAGGGAAGGTCGGAACAGGCCAAGTTGGAACATGAAGAAAGGATGGAACAGGCCAAGTTGGAGCAGGAGGTTAGACTGAAAGAACTACAGGTGAGAGACAGAAGTCACCTTAACATCGGAGTTTAAATCAAAAGAAGTGGCATTAAAAGAGAAACTAGCTGCTTTTAACCCTGCTACTGCTTCTTCCCTTGTTCCCAGGTTTGATGAATCCGATATGGACGGGTCATTTAGGACTTTTGAGAAAATAGCCGCGAAGAATGAGTGGCCAAAGGACCAGTGGGTGTCAGTGTTAGTTCCTAAATTATATAGTAAGGCTCGTAGAGTTTATAACTGTTTAGACCAGACTGATGACTATGATAACGTAAAAAAGAATATCCTCACCTCTTATGCTATCACGCCAGATGGATACCGGCAGAAGTTTCGTAAACTAACCAAACCATTTTCACACACATTTGTTGAGTTTGCTCAAGAAAAGCTTAGGTATTTTAAGAAGTGGTTAGAGGCTACAGAGACCTCCACATTTCAGGATTTGTTAAATTTGGTAGTCCTGGAGGAGTGGAAAAGCAAGATACCATTTCACATCTTGAAGCATGTGGAGGAGCGTGGAGAGGTTAATTTAGGGCGTGCTGCTGAGCTGGCTGATGCGTACGCCTTGCTGGTGGAGTCACTGGGCAGTAGAGAACGTGGTACTTCCCGACATGTTAGGTCCTCCTCTGATGATAACCTTGGGGGCGTGAGTGGTAGGTCGAAAGGTCCCACACCTACTCCCCCCGATGCAACCAAGCTTACTTGTTCTTACTGTAAAAACCCAGGCCATACAATCCAGACTTGTAAACACCCAAAGTGTCGAATTGCTAAAAGTAGTTCCCTGGATCCCAAATCCAAACCAATAGCAAACACCAATGTGGAAAGGCCCCATCAGGATCTCTTCTCTTCATTCACCTATGAGGGAAAAATTTCAATCATAGAGGGGTCTCGTTCTTTCCCTATTCGTATATTACGTGATACGGGCACAGCACAATCTATCCTCCTGTTTAACGTCATTCCTGATATATCTACCGCATTTACTAATGAGTGTTCTAATTTCGGATCTCTCATCCCATTCTTCCTATCCTTTAGCTAAAGTGCACCTCCAATGTCCCTTGATTACTGGGGAAGTGCAAATAGCTATTAGGAAAGACCCAATGCCTGTGTGCGGCATTCATTTATTATTGGGTAATGACTTGTAGGAGATCTAGTGGTTCCTAACATAAAGACAGTCGACTCTCCCTTACCTGTCAACTCCACCACTGACCTTAAAGAAACTATTCCTCACCTTTCCCATCTTGTGCTGTCACCCGGTCACAGAGTGTGCGAAATGGGCCCTCTTCATCTAAAACCACCTCCAATATCTTCCTACCCACAGAAGATCTGTACAATAAGACCATTAGTAAGGATGAGCTCATTACAGCCCAACAATCTGATCCATCTTTGTTCAAACAGGTGATGAAAGACCTCAGTGTGGACCATTGTACATCTTCGGCTTACCACCCACCGTCCCAGGGTTGCTTGGAACGGTTCCATCAAAACTTTCAAATCAATGCTAATAAACTATCTCCCCTAACTATATAGTCCATATTCCTGTGCGCAGAAAAGATTCACAACTTGTTCACATTCATCTCATGAAACTTTACCATTCCAGGCAGTCAGAGGAAGACATCCCAGAGGCTATAAGCCTACCTGTATTGCATACGGTTTTGTCAGGGCCGGTGCCGGAGACAGATGACATGGACCTATTGGAGAATTTAGACTTCCCTCTACCTAAAGAGAACCCTGCTAACAGTCACACTCAACAACTTGGATGAGTATTTTTCTGTTCTGAATCCATCTCAAGCAAAAGATCTCACGAAGTTATTATCAACATTTCCTAAAGTCACGTCAGACCTCCCAAGGTTTTGCAATATACTTAAACATGATATTAAGCTAATCTCAGATGATGTACAACCCATTAGGCAATCAGCATATCGACTAAATCCACAAAAAAAAAGATTATGAAAAAGGGGGTAGATTTTTTGTTAAAACATAACTTAGCTGAGCCTAGTACCTCCCACTGGGCTTCACCTTGCCTTCTCATTCCAAAACCCGATGGCACTTTTCGTTTCTGTGCCGATTATCGTAAAGTGAACCAGGTCACTGTCTCAGACTCCTACCCTTTACCTTTGATTGAAGATATAATAGACAGCATAGGCTGTGCAAAATTTATCAGTACCGTGGACCGTTGAAAGAATATTATCAAGTGGGACTCACAGATAGGGCAAAAATAATCTCGGCATTTATAACTCCATTTGGTCTTTTTCAATATTTGGTTATGGCGTTTGGCTTTTCTAATGCTCCGGCCACATTCCAGAGGGCCATCAACTACCTTATTCAGGACCTAGGTGGGACGTTCGCCTACCTGGATGACCTGGTGGTGGTGTCGGACAGCTGGGACGAACATCTGGTGCGTTTGGAGATACTGTTTGCACGACTGCAAGAGACTGGATTCACCATAAACCTGGCTAAATCTGCTTTTGGCCGGGCCTCAGTGACTTACCTGGGACATATCGTTGGGCATGGTATGGTGAGACCCAAGGACGCAAACGTTAAAGCCATCTTGTCCTTCCCCACTCCAAGGACGAGGAAGGAACTCGTGCGCTTCCTGGGGATGTGCGGCTACTACCGTCGGTTCTGCAGTAACGTCTCCAGCGTGGCCGGACCCCTCACAGACCTTACCAGTTCTGCGGTCCCTTACATCTGGAACCAGAGGTGCGAACAGTCTTTCCACCGCCTCAAAGCCTTCCTTGCCTCCAAGCCTGTAGTCCACCCCCCTAACTACACCTTGCACTTCCATCTGCAAGTCGACGCTAGTGGTGTCGGAGTTGGGGCTGTGCTCCTACAACCCGACCCAACCACTGATGTCCTTCACCCTGTGGCATATTACTCCGCCAAGTTGAAAAAAACATCAGACCAACTACTCGACCATAGAGAAGGAGGCCCTGGCTCTGGTGTTGGCAATAAAGAAGTTTGAATGTTACCTCCAGTCTTGCCCACAAACAACCCTAGTCTTCACCGACCATAACCCACTCACGTTCATCCAAACCAACAAGACCTCTAACCAGCGAATCCTCCGCTGGGCTCTCCTCACCCAGCCCTATAATCTACAAGTCCGGCACATAAAGGGGGTGGACAACCTGATTGCAGACTCCTTATCCCGAGCTCCAGTGGAAATGCAGCAGCTACTCTCCAGACGCACCAGGTGATCACCTCCTTCGCGCCCGCGCTACGGAGGTCTTTGGAGGGGGGGTGTGTTACGAACCCCACCACCGATTGTCATGATCTACCTACCCAGCACTACGAACCACGCCATCTATTGTCTTGATCTACCTACCCAGCACCACGAGCAACGCCATCTAGGGACGAGACACGAGTATGACTCGTCTTAGTTACCACTCCCGGGTTTCCCTTCTCCATATCCTGGTTGTTGCGTCACCTCCTCAAAGTCTTCTTTGTCAGCTCCAATTCGAGGAGAGAGCACTTGGCTCTGGGAAGTGACCACAGGATCACCTCTCCTCTAAACCTACGGCACAGTGACTACCTACCGTCTTCTACAATACTCAGCCTTGCTCGTCAGCCATCTCAGCTCCGCACTTGAGTATTTGTAATCTTGTATTGCCTCCCCCACGTCCACTTGCTTCAAATTATCGTATGTTGTAATATGTATATACTGTTAATGTTTAGGTTAAGTATGGTTAAGGGTCAATTATAGATAGCTGAATGTTTTGTTAAGGAATTTATGGTACTTTATTATACACAACGAAAACTCGCATCCTTTGTCTATCCTTTTATAGTCCGATTGTCTTTGTTTTTTTTGTTGTTACCTGTTGGGATCTGGGTAGACGTTTAACTTTATTATAAATCCCCAACTCGTAACAGTTATTATAGCACTTCTGTTGCCTGTTCCCATTATGCTGACCACGTTTTCTCCTTTTTTGGTGGAGGCATTGTTGGTGAAGTATGCCTAAGTCCTATCTATCAGATCGTCATGGAAACTTTGGTAGTTGTCAGGCCTGTAGCCCTTGTACCAGTAATGGATGAAGTCTATAAACTGGCTTTCATGTTCTTGCTTGACTGTGATTCTACGTCTGTTGAGTTTACCACCAGTGGGGGTGTCATTGGCTACATGCATACTAGCTTGGATTGGGCTGTGGGCAGACATAAGATCAGTGACAAGATCAGAGCTATGAGTTGTGTATGATATATTATAGCCAATACATTTGTCTAGACCCCCGCCTTAGATGTGTGTTGGTTCATTATTATCTATAATTTGAACATCTTCATATGCGCTGAGAAGTGAGATAAGTCTCCTACCATTGGTGTTAGTGGTGGAGTCCCCTAATTTCTTGTGTCTAGTATTCAGGTCACCCATCAGGACAGTGGGCTCGGTGTGTAAAAAGTCTGGGAGATCTGTGTACTGAAGCTCATCTGAGGGAGCATAGGCGTTTAGCACGTTGAGTGTGGAGTTGCCCAGGTGGATAGTGATCCCATGGTACTGAAGGTTGGTAGTCTTTTTGGATATAAGAGGTACATGCGGGAGTGACTTCTTAACATACATCAAACATGTGTGAGTAGAACTAGGATCATAATACACATAATTGGGCAGACTGGGTGGGGGCTTACCATTAGGTGTGAGACACTCCTGCAGACACACAATATCGATGTCCTCAGTCACAACTTTGTGGTGTAGGTCAGGGTATCGTTTTCTAAGGGATGAGATGTTCCAACTCATCACCTTCACCGCTCCGTATCTTTGTCTGGTATTAACTCTGGCCATTATGAAATGTATTTGGAACTTTGTCTGGTATTAACACTGGCCATTATGAAATGTATTTGGAAAGAAGCAAAAGGCACTGTATGATACTTTTCTTTTCTGCGCTGCCTGTCCCTTCGGCAGGCAGTAGGCCACCTAACGTTTTTGAAACATTTCTGGAGCATGTACGGCTCAACAAGTGTTGTATTTCAGTGGCAGACAACGACACACTTTGGTTACACTCGACATCACTACCATTTTCTGTTTGTGTTTGTTCATCTTCACTGACCATGTCCACAAAGGTATCAGTAGAACTGTTACCAGTATCACTATTTTCCTCTGCGTGGACACTAGTTCCTGGTGGGTCTTGAGTTTCCACATCTGGTACTGACATCTGAATGTCTTCAGTTTGACTGTAATTTTTTCGTAGCTGATGCACTGTGTTGGTGGTGTTTTTTTTCCTTTAGTGTATCACAGAGGCTCCTTAACATTTCAGTTTGAGCTGTAAATTGAGCTTTGAGTTCCTTAATTTCATTTTTCAAATCATTGATCTCTTCACGCTGTGCGTGTTCACGGAGTGTGTGGGCAGCTACCTGTTGTATCGGTACTTCTGTGTTGCCCCATACTGATCTTTCGATGACTGCTGGTGATGATCCTGGAGCTTTGGTGGGGAGGGTGGGCCAGGGGTTGGCCGTGGGAAGTACCCTAGCAGCATTAGTGTTTCTTGAGACCTGCCTGGGTGGCGGGTCTGGGCGCTGAAGGGGTGTAGGACCTCTAGAACAGTCTGGGTGCCATACAGGAACTCCAACTGTTTTGCAGTTAATACACTTCTGTTGGATGACACCCCCTTGAGCAACTGTATCTCTGCAAACCTGTGTTGCATGTTGCCTTGAGCAGAGACCACACCACGGCTTAGTCGAGGGACATAACCGGGCCACATGGCCCCAGTGCTAACAACTGTAACACCTCCGGTTAAGGGGCTGATAGAGTTACCTTCAGAGTCCGATAGGCACCACGGACTCGAATGGTCTTGGGTGGGTCTTCCGAGCCAACCCAGTCTGCAATGACTGCATTCTTGCCCCTGAGTAGCTTTTTCCTTCTGATGTCGGGATGAGCTTCTAGTAGTGTAGGGGTCTGGTACTGGTCGAGCCCTATGATTAAGATGGTTTTCTTGCTCGATGGTTGGGATGATTGTTCCATGGTTATTCCCCTTATTCTATTGGTGAGGAGATCCTGTATGACTGCTGGGTCGTTTGTAATCAGAACATGATCTTGTGTGCCGACTCTGAACTGAAACTCAGCGTCTGGGTGTTTGTCTTCCGCATCGTTCAGCCAGAGATACTTGACTTCAGGTGATGTACCTTCAGGGAAGTATAATCTTACTCTCTTGGGGGGTTGTGGTTGTAGCTGATGGTCTCGAAGTTTTTCTGCCTTTTCGGCCTTCCGCTTGTTCCTGGACTGAACTAGTTGAAAGCCATCCTCTCCATTGGTGTCAAGGTCAACACCACAGTCGCCTGCCTCACTCAGTGCATCAGGAGAGTTGAACCGAGTAGCTGGGTCTCCAGTCAACTCAGACATGGTGAGTTACAGGACTCGACCTATATGCTTACGTCAGAGGGGCGAGTACTGCTTGGCACTCCTAGGAAGTCAGCGGTGGTTGGGAGGCGTAACCCTCTTAGAGGACAAAGGAGACAGGCATCTACAGCGTATTAGCGGTGTGAGGGGAGGCCATGAGCGGGCCTCCCGCGGAGGGAGTGTGGTGTCGGGGGGACTAAGGTAACAGTAGTATTCTCAGTTTATAAACACTTTTATTACACTACACTTGTTCTTAATAGTATCTCTGTCTTTCTGGTTAGATACAGTAACAAAGTCGGGCGTGCTGGTGGTAGAGTGGTACCGCTCTTGCCTTCGCATGCGAGATGTCACGGGTTCGATTCCCGGGCAGGTGGAAGTTGTTTGGAGAGCAGGAGGCGTGGGGTGGTGTGTAGGAGTGGAGTTGAGTGGGGAGGGGCGTAGTCATCAGTGTTTAATATGATTTGGAAGAAACAAGTACCTTGATTTCTTGTACATGGTTTGTATGTCTCGGAAAACCTTATTGAGTAGCTCATAATGTTTGATGTTTTATATAACGTCTGCCTTTGCAAACCTACCTTTCATATTACCGTAATTCCTCTATCTTAATGTTTAAATTATTAACACAATTGTGTTTACAGATAAAAATAAATATGTTTAAATTGCAATGCACTTTTTGAGAACTCATCGAGGCTGTACAGTGTAGAGTGTTAAGAAACGTGACACCGCCAATTCATCAGACAAAATTCTTTAGGACTAAATCTTGTCTACTATTTCATGGGAGAAAATATTTCAAGTGAGTCTTTCACTTGATAAAAGAATAAATAGATCTAAGATAAATAACACCTGGTGAAAATAGCACTAGAGCACTAAGGACATATGACCAGAGTCAGAACATATACTTGTATATCCATACTCATGACGTCAGAGAGTTCGTCAAGGCAATGAGTGTGTGTGAGGTTGTCCACATATATAAGGCTGCCATCCCGAGGAACTCCTTAGTCTGTGCTTGCTAGCTTCAAACACACACATTGGATCGAGTTGGGCCGCCCTAAATAACACTACTCCCACTTAGGATCAGGTGACTTAGAAGGGTTTAAGGGCTCACAGGAGTATTGAGTGTTGGTTGGTGAAGGTTGTGTGTGTTGATGGTTGTGTGTAGCGGCTGAGTGTTGATGGTCATAAATGCTAGGTATTGAGAGGTGAGTGTAGTGGGTAGGTGAGGGTGATACTGAGTATTGGGTTTGAGGATAAGTGTAGTATGTTGGGGGGTGGAGGTTGGACGTCACTGAGGGGTAGAGGACGTTGACGTGAGCAGTGGTGTGTGTGTGTTGGTTTGAGGTGAGTTGACTCATATACTTTATCTACCTGGACACAGTGAGTTGACTCATATACTTTAAATACCTGGACACAGTGAGCTGACCCATATACTTTATCTACCTGGACACAGTGAGCTGACTCATATACTTTATCTACCTGGACACAGTGAGTTGACTCATATACTTTATATACCTGGACAGAGTGAGCTGACTCATATACTTTATCTACCTGGACACAGTGAGTTGACTCGTATACTTTATATACCTGGACAGAGTGAGCTGACTCATATACTTTATCTACCTGGACACAGTGAGTTAACTCATACTTTATCTACCTGGACACAGTGAGCTGACTCAAATACTTTATCTACCTGGACACAGTGAGTTGACTCTTACTTTATCTACCTGGACACAGTGAGTTGATTCGTACTTTATCTACCTGGACACAGTGAGTTGACTCATATACTTTATTTTTCTGGACACAGTGAGTTGACTCATATACTTTATCATCCTGGACATAGTGAGCTGACTCATTATACTTTATCTAAATGGACACAGTGAATTGGCTCATATACTTTATCTACCTGGACACAGTGAGCTGACTCATACTTTATCTACCCGGACACAGTGAGGATGATGGCTGGCTACCTGACCAGCCTAACGTGGGTGTTTCTGCTGGCTTTCTGCTGCACGCCAACACCTGCTCATTCTGGTATGTACTTATCTCTATTTAACTTGTTTTTTCATTTGTTAGTTGAGAACTACAATGATCATTAGGACATTTATTTTGTGATACAATTATAATGCCAAGTAATTAAATACGATGTGAGGAAACTCATTCATGACCATTGTGCTATTGAGCGTTACATGTTTGATTTCTCCGTGTACAGGAAACGTTAGGAGGTTCAGGAGCAGTAACACGCCGGCTTCTCAGCCTCAGTATGCACTAGCTCATTGGAGGATTTGATGCGACGAGACCCAACTCGGTAATACATTTTTTAATCTTATCCAGTCTTGAAGATTTTGACTTTGAAGAAAACATTAATTATTCTTATATTGGTACTAATACATTTATAATTCTGATTTTGTGAAAATGTAGAACCTTTGAACAAATTTATTCTTTCTGGACTATGATCTGAAATTCTGGATGAAAGAAGTAAAAGAATAATATTGTAGGGAACACTGAATAAATTTACGTAAAATTGTTACCCACTTTATATGAAAGATGAATCTACATTTTTATTTTTTTAATGGGATTAGTTCACCAGGGCACAGGTTACTGACCCACATCAGGGCCTTGGGGGGGGGGGGGGGGACGAAAATGTAATAATAATGATAAGAAAAATAATAATAATAAATTTACAGTAAATAAAATTTAAAATGAACAAAAAAAATTAATAATAATAATAACACTGAAAATAATAATAATAATAATAATAATAATAATAATGAACCATAAAGAAAAAAAAAGATCACAAGTGAGAAACAATATATGTATGTTGTGTTGTCAATAGTAAGAGAAACAATTGAGACCCTACAATTGTGTGTAAATGAGGCAGAAAGTCAGACCATCAACCTGGGACTTGGCCACATATGGCAGCAGGGTCTACCATCAGACAATACATTAAGTTCCAATATCTTCCCAGGCAGTAGTACCTCCCTGTTTGGGCTGTATAAATGTTTGTTTGCGTGTAAGTGATGTGTTTGTGAGCGTTTGAACGATCATTATATTTTCAGACCGATAAGAATAATAGCGATAAAAGACTTAAGAAAAGAGAAATTATAGAGATACAAGAAACTATAACGAACATTGGAAGGCAAACACTTTCTTATGTACTAATGTTTTATTATTGTAGTATATGTCGTTCTCCCTACAGTAGTGTGGTTAATGAGGTCTTTTTCTTTATCTACAGGGAGCAATAATACACAACCCGGACAGTAATTACCGACCACAGTGGTGCTTGGTCCCGGACCTAGACCACGGCCCACCTGGTACTACAACCAGTACAACCAACACCATATCCTGCCTTATTGGTACTATAGTGGATAGATCTAATGCCAAGGCCCCATGGTACTACCAGTAGGGCTACTAGTACCACCTATAGTTCAACTAGAACTGAGAGTTACACCACACCTCCCAGCAGAGTGAAATAAGTATAACATAATAATGAAACGGCACAAGGATGAGTCCTGTTGTGTTTATCTTAACCTTATGAGGGTCGACTTGAACAAAACATTCAAAAGAATGGTCTAACTTAATCTCCTAAGGTCCGGTTAACAAAATTTTAATAGTGAGGCTTAGCTTTGATATTAAAGAAATAATCTAAGCTAACCATCCCGCGTGGTTTTCTAGTTATACAGTTTAAAAAGGTCCACCATCCAGCAGAGTTATCTCTCATCATCCTCTCACAGCTGCATGCTTTTAGTCGTCACGGAGAATAATTGTTAGGTTTTGTCTTAAGTCTTTTGATAAAGTTTAGTGTTTGTTATAGAGTCTGTCTGTACACCCTACTTCTCTTATTAGGTAAATACTTGTTTCTTAATTTTTATGTTGTTAATAAAATTGTTTATTATACGACCATTAATAAAATTTTATAATCAAAATGGATTTCCTGACAACTCCTTTCGGCTGTCCAGTAGTACGGAACGAGACACTAACAATTCTTCAGACTGAATCCTGTGGGATGGATAATAACAGTGATAAGCTTACAAGTGGAAAAAGTCTAACAACACAGTTTGGAAAACACACGAGAACCATCGTGTAGTGCCTGCTTTTACCTTCTGTGGGCTAACGTCACCAAAATATCCACAGGAATTATCAAATAGTCTTTTCTAAGCCTTAGCTTCAGCAAAACATACAATGAAGTCATATAATTGTTACTTTAAGACCTCTACCTCCATCTCCTCACACCTGAGCTCATCTACACAGATTTGTTCCATGTACAGTTATGGAGATATTTTTCAAGATTTTATCACAATTCTCTTCATTTACACTGACCCAACCCCATTAATATTATTAAAATTATTATTAATATTAATATTAATAATAATATTAATATTAATATTATTAATATTATTAATAATATTAATATTAATATTAATATTAATATTCTCAGTCTCGGTCTCAGTCAAGGTTTTTATTTTCGTAACAAAACACACAACTATGGGAATCCTACCAGTCAAAAATTTCCCCAGTAACTTCTCACCACGTGAAGACTCTTGGCCATACCTTGTTTGTCGACTCCGGCACAAACTGTAACGTACCAGACCTTGTTCAACGTGAAGGCGGTGGTAATACACAAGTGAATAAAGCAATACATGTGTGATCCAGTGAGTGTGTATGTGAACACCACACTCGACTGGCTGTCACCTAAGTCTAGGCGTTACAAGACTCGCCAAACATTATACTGACTGATATGTTTTTAGTCAACACAAGACTCGGGACAACTTAGGAGGAGGCCCGCCAAATATATCAATCATATGGTGGCTTAGCCGAATAACAGTACGTGTACAGGTGGCAGGAGATGTACAGGTGGCAGTAGGTGTACAGGTAGTAGAACATAAGAACATAAGAATGGAGGAAACTGCAGCGGGCTATGACCCATACTGGGCAGTCCCGTTTATACCCAACCCCTATGCTCATATAAGCATCCAACCTATGTTTGAAGCATCCAGCGTATTCGAGTTAATGTTGATATTTGGTAACTTGTTCCATTCATCCACTACTATGTTTCCAAACAAGTTTTTGCCTATTTCACGCCTAAATCTAAATTTGTCTAATTAAAACCAGTGTTACGAGTTTGCTCCTGGTTGGATAGTGTGAGTACCTTTGTAATGTCCCCTTTGTTTACCCTGACTTCCATTTATACACCTCTATCATGTCGCTCCTCACTCTACGTCTCTCGAGGGAGTGCAAATTAAGATGCTTTAACCTGTCTCTGTACTCAAGGTCCCAAATGTCAGAGATTAGTCTTGTCATTCTCCTCTGGATTCTTTCCAAGGAGTCTATATCCATTCTGTAATACGGTGACCAGAACATGAACTGCATAATCCAGGTGAGGTCTCACAAGTGCTAGATATAATTTTAAGATGACCTCTTAGTCTTGTAACTAACACTCCTTGTATGAACCGAAGTACTTTATTAGCCTTGTTACGAGCAAAAACACATTGTTTACTTGGCTTTAAGATTCCTAACTTATCATTACTCTTAAATCTCTCTCGCAGTCGAATCCACAATGGCATCGTTGATCATCTGGTAACTGGTTTCCCTGTTTACATCTCCTATACTGAGTACTTTACATTTGTCCACATTGAATTTCATCTGCCATTTTTCCGACCATTCGAAAAATTTGTTTAGATCTTTCTGTAGTTTTGCAGAGTCCTCGTCAGATTTAATTACATGTCCTATTTTAGTGTCATCAGCAAATTTACTTATGTTGCTGTCTATGCCGATATCTATGTCGTTAATGTATATAATAAATAATAATGGTCCAAGTACTGAGCCTTGGGGAACTCCACTAGTGACGTTGCTCCAATGCGATTTAGTGCGGTTTATGCTCACTCGTGTTTCCTGTCCCATAACCACGCCCTAATCCACTTAAGGATATTACCTTTGATGCCATGCCCCTCTACCTTTCTAATTAGTGTTTCGTGGGGCACTCTGTCGAAGGCTTTGCTAAAGTCGAGATATACCACATCATAATTGTGCCCCTCGTCCACCGATTCGAAAAACTGATGAAAAGAATGTTAATAGATTAGTTAGACATGAACGCCCGCTTGTGAAGCCAGGTTGGGAATCATTGATCAACTTGTGCCTTCCAGGTGGTTTCGAGAGTTTGAAATGATTGATTCTAGAAAGTTTGCCCTACTATTGATGTTAGACTGATGGGCGGTAGTAAGAGGATAGTGATCTATCCGCTTCTTGAAAATCGGTATAACATTCGCTACCCTCCAGGATTCTGGTACTACACCTGTTTTTAATGACATGTTAAACAACTTCGCTAAGGGCATACTAAGCTTTCCTTACATACCTTTAATACTCTGGCAAATATCTCATCGGGACCAGGTGACTTATTAGGCTTCAGTTTGTCTATTGCATATTAACATCGTTACTCGTCACTACTATCTCACTTAATTTATTTTCTTCACTATCTCTGAATAGAGTCGGTGCCTCGGGTATCATGTTAAATTTTCTGTGGTGAAAACTGTTGAAAAATATTTATTCAGATTATTGCTCATTTCTCCGTCGTATCAGTTAGCTCACCAGGTATCTGAACTTATTGGTCCAATCAGATCTTGTGTTTTAGTTTGATACATTTGGTAGAATCCTTTGGGGTTTGTCTTCGCCCCCTGCTATCTTCAGTTCATTATTCCTCTTTTGCTTTTCCTTTCTCAAGTCTTTAACCCTACCGGAGGTAAATTTCACCACGATTTATCCTTCTACCTATGGGCCTTCCTTTAGCCAATAATGTTCTTAAAATAATTATTTGTCCATTTAGGGTCATTGTTGTCTGATCTGAGTGTTTTGTATGGTATATTCTGCCTTTGTGCATTAAGTAACTCATATTTAAATTGTCGTGGAACTCGGCAATCACAGATCGCATTATCAGGTCTGTGTCATCGTCAGGTTCACAACCCAAGCGCGATACCCCCTCTCTCAGCTGCATCTTAAAACTATCAAAGTTGGCCCTTCTGAAATCTGGGACTTTAATGGCATTTTCCTTACCTCTGCCCTGAAAATCTAACTGGAATCTAATTTCTTTGTGATCGCTGTTTGCAAGTTCGTTCCCTACCTCGACATTGCTAATGAGGTTTTCTCTGTTCGACAGAACTAAATCGAGTATATTATTACCCGGGGTGGGTTCGGATATATGTTGACTTAGGAAACAGTCCTGGATCGTTTCGAGGAAACCTCTGATACTGAGTTACCCTTAAGGTCAGTCCAATTTATTTGGCCAAGGTTAAAATCGCCTACTATACAGACTTTGTTGTGTATGGAAGCCCTGCGCATTCATCCCAGATAAGTCGCTCCTTAACTCTATCAAGATTGGGAGGTCTATATATTACTCATATGATTAATTTTCCTTACCGTCGATAATCTTTCCAAATGTTTCTGTATTCCGCTCAGTTTTTATTTCCTTATTATTTCACACTTCAGATTATCCCTGACATAGATTGCTACTCCGCCTCCTTTCCTGGACGGCCTATCGGTATGGAACAATTTGAAATCCGCAATTGGTATTCGACAGGTAACTCACGTGAGTCTAGGTTGATCCATGTTTCAGTGAATGCTATTATATCGATTTTTCGGTACATACCAAGGCCCTAATACCCCTAGCAGTTGAAAGACTTCGATATCTTTTGAACTGCCCCCTCTAGAGACCCAGCCAGGATTGCACCCCATCCCAAGACAGGTGTACCCCATCCCTAGCGTAAAGTCCCTTCTGCCGTAGAAGTTGTCCCAGTTGTCAATGAATGGGACTGATATTGACTTGCAATATCCGTCACTATGGCCGTTGACACCAACTGCCCTTGACAACCGTTCATTGCTAACTTTCCTTCTAGGCAGGACACCACATATGATAGGGATACCTCCCTTAGCCTAATACGACTATAGCTGTCTTGAACTTATCAAGAAGCTCTTCACTCCTACACCGGCCAATATCATTGCCTCCTGCAATGAGCAGATAATGGGTTTGTTCACAAAACCAGACAAGATAATGTCCATCCTGTCAACTATATCCCCCACCCCAGCCCCTGACAAACACACCCTCATCCAAATTTTTTTTTGCCACAAAAGGAGTCTGTCCAAGTAGTAGGTGTACAAGGTAGCAGCAGGTGTACAGGTAGCAGTAGGTGTACAGGTGGCAGTAGGTGTACAGGTAGCAGTAGGTGTACAGGTGGCAGTAGGTGTACAGGTAGTAGTAGGCTGTACAGGTAGCCCTAGGTGTACAGGTGGCAGTAGGTGTACAGGTGGCAGTAGGTGTACAGGTAGTAGTAGGCTGTACAGGTAGCAGCAGGTGTACAGGTGGCAGTAGGTGTACAGGTGGCAGTAGGTGTACAGGTAGTAGTAGGCTGTACAGGTAGCCCTAGGTGTACAGGTGGCAGTAGGTGTACAGGTGGCAGTAGGTGTAGAGGTAGCAGTAGGTGTACAGTAGCAGTAGGTGTGCAGGTGGCAGTAGGTGTACAGGTGGCAGTAGGTGTACATGTAGCAGTAGGTGCACAGGTTGCAGTAGGTGTACAGGTAGTAGTAGGTGTACAGGTAGCAGTAGGTGCCAAGGTGGCAGTAGGTGTACAGGTAGTAGTAGGTGTACAAGGTAGTAGTAGGTGTACAGGTGGCAATAGGTGTACAGGTGGCAGTAGGAGTACAGGTAGTAGTAGGTGTACAGGTCAGCAGCAGGTGTACAGGTAGGCAGTAGGTGTACAGGTGGCAGTAGGCGTACAGGTAGTAGTAGGCTGTACAGGTAGCCCTAGGTGTACAGGTGGCAGTAGGTGTACAGGTAGCAGTAGGTGTACAGGTGGCAGTAGGTGTCCAGGTAGTAGTAGGTGTACAGGTAGTAGTAGGTGTACATGTAGCAGTAGGTGTACAGGTAGTAGTAGGTGTACAGGTAGCAGTAGGTGTACAGGTTGCAGTAGGTGTACAGGTAGTAGTAGGTGTACAGGTAGTAGTAGGTGTACAGGGAGTAGTAGGTATAGAGGTAGCAGTAGATGTACAGGTAGAAGTAGATGTACAGGTGGCAGTAGGTGTTCAGGTGGCAGTAGGTGTACAGGTAGCAGTAGCTGTACAGGTGGCAGTAGATGTACAGGTAACAATAGATGTACAGGTAGCAATAGCTGTTCAGGTGGCAGTAAGTGTACAGGTGGCAGTAGGTGTACAAGTGGCAATAGATTAACAGGTAGCAATAGGTGTTCAGGTGGCAGTAAGTGTACAGGTGGCAGTAGGTGTACAAGTGGCAGTAGATGTACAGGTGGCAGTAGGTGTAGAAGTAGCAGTAGGTGTACAGGTGGCAGTAGGTGTACAGGTAGCAGTAGGTGTACATGTAGCAGTAGGTGTACAGGGAGTAGTAGGTGTAGAGGTAGCAGTAGGTGTACAGGTAGTAGTAGATGTACAGGTGGCAGTAGGTGTACAGGTGGCAGTGGGTGTTCAGGGAGCACTAAGTTTACAGGTGGCAGTTGGTGTACAGGTAGCAGTAGGTGTACAGGTGGCAGTAGGTGTACAGGTGGCAGTAGCTGTACAGGTAGTAGTAGGTGTACAGGTTTCAGTAGGTGTACAGGTAGCAGTAGGTGTACAATTAGTAGAAGGTGTACAAGTAGCAGTAGGTGTACAGTTGCCAGTAGGTGTACAGCTAGCAGTAGGTGTACAGGTGGAAGTAGGTGTACAGGTAACAGTAGCTGTAGAGGTAGAAGTAGATGTACAGGAAGAAGCAGATGTACAGGTGGCAGTAGATGTACAGGTAGAAGTAGATGTACAGGTAGCAGTAGGTGTACAACCGATCATGTGTGGATTGCAGGAAGCTAGACCAGTGTCGGAACCCACGTGGCAGGGAGCCGACACAGGCGGCCACAGAGGATATCGCCGGGACCCAACCACCCGATGATATCCGAAATGATAGCAGTGAGTCTACTCAACCCGAAAATGTAGTACTAATAAATGCAGCTCCCGCAGTAGCAGGTGTCCAGGAGGAGAATGAGAGACAGCCGCCACAGTGGAAAGGCATGTCGATGGAAAATGCAGGCGTATGGGTCAAAGAAACCTACTCAGAAATTGTCAAGTGGTCGCCCGCTAACTCATTTGAACCACCTAAGTGTGCGGCCACCAAAGAAATGATTCGGGAGATGACTTACTTCATGACTGATTACACTCAGGACCGCTTCCTCGCCCCCCTAGCTCTTCAAATACTGGCAATAATACCACATCTATTTTGTCAGAGGACACACACAAAGGCTAAGCACAAAGAAAATGTGGCAGCAATGAAGAGAAGATTGACAATGTGGCGGACTGGGGTCCTAGATGATCTCCTATGTGAAGCAAGAACATTGCAGGAGAAACTAAAATCACGGGTGACGGAAAGCAAAACACCGATGACGTGGCAAGAAAATTTGGAAACAAAATGCGTGTGGGAAAAGTGTCTCTCGCGGAAGATCTCTCACTCAGGAATCTCCGGTGGGGTGATGCCAATAAACAGAGAGACATTAAACTATTGAAAGGAAACATCCCCCTGCAAGTGAAGATGAATGCATCAGGCTCCAGGGTGCCTATATCCACACCAAAAATGCGTGTCCTGTTCGAGACAATAACAGGAGAGATGGTGTGGAAAAAGGCACTGAAGACTCGTGGAGGAGCCGGCCCTTCAGGTCTGGATGCAAACGGTTGGAGAATCATCCTCAGCACAAACAAGTTGGGCCCTGTAGCATTCGATCTCTGCCACTGCCATTGCCGCCCTTGCAAGAAAGCTTGCATCCTCTTGCTGCCATCACCTCAGGCCTGACGGCCTGCCGCCTTATTCCTCTGGAAAGAAACCAGGATGTAGACCTATAGGGGTGGGGAAGTGCTGAGGCGGATTATCGGAAGTGCATAATGGAGGTGGTAAAGACGATGTCAGGGCAGCAGCAGGGAACCTACAAGTGTGTGCTGGCCACCAGGTCTGGTGGGGAGGCGGCCATTCACGCCATGAGATTGATATTTGAGCAGCGTGATTGTGAGGCCGTTCTCCTGGTGGATGCTTCAAATGCATTCAACATACTTAACCGCAAGGCTGCACTGCAAAACATCAAGATCAAGTGTCCTAGCTTTGCGATGGTATGTTGAAAATTCGTATAGGAATCCATCAGACCTCTACATAGTAAACAACAAGGCTCTACGAGGTGATACCATCCTACAGTCGGACGAGGGGAACAACACAGGGGGACCCCGTTGCAATGGCAATGTATGCAATAGGCCTATCAGTGCTCCAACAAGAAATAAAGTTTGAAACAACTGGGGTCAAAACAAGTGGCATATGCTGATGACCTCACAGGAGCAGGAAAAGTGGAGGACATCAAAAAGTGGTGGGACCTGGTAACATCGCGAGGTCCACAAATAGGGTACCACCCAAACGCCAGCAAATCCTTCCTCATCGTGAAGCCAGAACATTATGATCGGGGCTTGGAGGTTTTCGGCGAAAGTGAGGTCAAAATAACTAAGGACGGCCAAAGACATCTAGGCGCAGTAATTGGCACTACGGACTTCAAGACCCAGTACGTAGCGGGAAAGGTGAATGAGTGGGTTAGCGAAATCCAAGCTCTATCGGAGATTGCTAACACAGAGCCACATGCGGCCTTTGCAGCATTCACCCATGGAGTCAAGCATCGTTGGAACTACCTGATGCGTACCATCCCTGAGATCGGACCCCTCCTCCACCCTTTGGAAGAAGCAATCAGTGTCAAGTTCATTCCCAAACTAGTGAAACATCCGACTTAAACCCTAGCAGAAAGAACACTTCTTGCACTTCCACCAAGACTGGGAGGGATGGGACTAACTAATCAGAGGAGATTGCTGACTCTGAACATCAAAATTCACTTAAGCTCACGGCAGCCCTCACTGACCACATAATAGCCCAGAATGCAACAGGGGAAGTGGACACCAGCGAAGTTAATAAGATCCGTAGGTCCATTACAACAGATCGGCAGCACTGCCAAAATGACATGTTGCAGCAACTATTGCTGCAGGTTCCAGAAAATTTGACAAAAAAAGTAGCTATAGCGCAGGAGGTGGGCGCCTCGAACTGGTTAACTACGTTACCGATAAGGGCAAATGGTTTCAGCCTTAACAAACAAGAATTTACAGATGCCATTGCTCTAAGGTACGGTTGGCCAGTAGATGGTTTGCCCTCCCAATGCGTGTGTGGCTCTTCCTATGATCGGCGATCACGCCATGGTCTGCAAGAAGGGGGGCTTCATATGCATGAGGCATGACGAGGTAAGGGATCTCACAGCAAAATATGTTGAAGGAAATCTGCCGGGGACGTCATGTTAGAACCGACCCTCCTTCCACTGGATGTCGAGATCTTCCAACACAGGACTTCAAACACATCTAACGAAGCCAGTGTGGACGTCAGTGCTCGAGGATTCTGGACGCTGGGACAGCGAGCTTTCTTCGACATCAGGATTTTTGATCCCATGGCCGTTGGTCACCGTAACCTAGCTCTCGATGCTGCACATAGGAGGAACGAGAACGACAAGAGAAGGGCATATGGGGAGAGAATTCAAACTGTTGATCAAGGCAGCTTCACTCCTCTAGTGTTCACAACCTCTGGTGGGATGGGCCCAAGTGCAAGATGTTTCTACGCCAGACTCGCGGAGCTGATCTCCGAACAGAAGCAGCAGCCCAGAAGTTATGGTACAGCTTGGATGAGATGTCGACTGTTCTTCTCTCTCCTTCGGTCGGCTTTGCTCTGCCTTAGGGGAACGAGAACTTCTGCCCCTACTCCGACAATTGCTGCAGATATTGACTATGAGGCTACAGTCACTGAATGCCGCATAGATCTGCGACTCAACTAATTTAACACAGATAGGATAGCTTCTTATGTATTAGGATATTTAATATTATGGTAATTAAATGTGCGAAGGTATGGCTATTGGGGGAGTGGAGGCAACGTTTAAAAAAAAAAAAAAAAAAAAAAAAAAGTACGGTACAGGTAGCAGAGGTGCCAAGGTGGCAGTAAATGTACAGGTAGCAATTGGTGTTCAGGTTGCAGTAGGTGTACAGGTGGTAGTAGGTGTACAGATAGCAGTAGGTGTACGGGTAGCAGTATGTATACAAGTAGTAGTAGGTGTATAGGTAGCAGTAGATGTACATGTAGAAGTAGATGTACAGTTGGCAGTAGGTGTACAGGTAGCAGTAGATGTACAGGTATCAATAGGTGTTCAGGTGGCAGCAGGTGTACAGGTAGCAGTAGATGTACAGGTAGCAATAGATGTACATGTAGCAATAGGTGTTCAGGTGGCAGTAGGTGTACAGGTAGCAGTAGCTGTACAGGTGGCAGTTGATGTACAGGTAGCAATAGATGTACAGGTAACATAGGACAAAGGTCAAGGACAAAGTTGGGCCTTTAAAGTCAGGGAGGAGAGAAGTGATAAATGGCAGTGAAGAAATTAGCAAAGCATTCAACAGCTACTTATCAGTTTTCACAGAAGAAATTTGCGAAAAAATTTCAGAGGTGGAACTGATATTTAAGGGAAAGGAAATAGAGAAATTAAAGAATATCACTACCAGAAAAGAGGATGTTCTTAAGAAGATAAATAAAATGAAGAAAACAAAATCCCCAGTTCCGGTTGAAATTTTCCCTCGAGTCTAGAAAGAGTGTAGGGAACAGATTAGCGGACCCTCGTAATCTTATTTGCAAAATCATTAGACACTGGAGTTGTGCCAGACTTGTGGAAACGGGCAAATGTAGTACCCATATTCAAAAAGGGAGACAAAGTATCGGCGTCAAATTACCGGCCGATCAGTTTGACTTCAGTAGTGGGGAAATTTCTTGAATCAATTATAGCAGATAGCATCCGATCGCATCTAGAGAAAAACAAATTAAACTACGATTCTCAACATAGGTTTACAAAGGGAAAATCTTGTCTAAGAAACCTGCTAACGTTTTTTAGGAAAGTCTCCGAGGGTAGTAGATAATGACGAAAATTACGATGTTATTTACTTAGGACTTTAGCAAAGCATTTGACAGAGTACCGCATCAGAGGCTTCTGAGAAAAAATTAAGGCTCATGGTATCGAGGGGAAAGTTTAAATTGGATAAAATCATGGCTCACCGATAGAATGCAGAGGGTCAGCGTAGATGGTGTTAAATCTGAGTGGGGCCGTGTAACCAGTGGGGTTCCCCAGGGGTCAGTACTAGGCCCACTCTTGTTCATAATCTACATCAACGATCTAGATACTGGGATCAGCAGTGACATAAGCAAGTTTGCGGATGACACCAAAATAGGGCGGCAAAAAAATTCAGGGCAGGATGCAAATGCATTACAGGAGGATCTAAATAACTGCAGGGGTGGTCTGAAAAATGGCAAATGAAATTCAACACCAGCAAGTGCAGCGTACTTAATATTGGAAGAACAAATACTTATAATGTATACAGCCTTAAGAACATCAACCTAGAGAAGTCGACTTGTGAAAGAGACCTAGGGGTACTTGTAAGCCCGGACCTACGGCCTAGAAAACAGTGCGTTAATGTTCGAAACAAGGCAAACAGAGTATTGGGTTTTATATCTAGAAGTGTAAGTAACTAGAGTGCAGAGGTCTTATTGCAACTATATCTTGCGCTAGTCAGGCCGCACCTCGATTATGCGGTTCAGTTCTGGTGGCCCTATTATAGAATGGATATAAATTCACTAGAGTCGGTGCAGCGAAGAATGACAAAAATGATTCCGGGACTTAGAAACCTTCCATATCAGGATAGGGTAAAGAAACTTAACTTGCATTCCTTAGAAAGACGAAGAGTGCGGGGAGATATGACAGAAGTATTTAAGTGGGTGAAAGGAATCAATAAAGGGGATATAGATAAAGTTCTTATAATATCCGAGCAGGATTGGACTCGGAGCAACGGATTCAAGTTGGATAAGTTTAGGTTTAGGAGGGAGATAGGAAGAAAATGGTTCATAAATAGGGTGGTGGACGAGTGGAACAAGCTTAGCAACTTTGTAGTAAGTGCGGGAACTCTGGAAAGTTTCAAAAGGAGGCTAGATAGATTCATGGATGATAGAGAATGGTAGTAACTCTCGACAGTAGCTGCCATGCACAGGCCAACCGGCCTATTGCAGACTCCTTATTTTCTTATGTTCTTATGCTCCATTTCGGGCAGGTCCGATCGACGGAGGAATGTGGGCCGCCACAGGCAGCGCATTTTTCTACTGTGTTGGGGCAGACCGTGTAGCGGTTTCCGGGGCTGCCGCACAGGGAGCAGGTGTCCTCCTGCGCCTCACACTTGTTGACAGTGTGTCCGTAGTGCTGGCATTTCTAACAGCGTTTCGGTCTGCAGTAGGGCTTGACTGGCACAGTTACCCACGAAGTTGAACCTCCTTGGGTAAGGTTGTATGGTGTCCGATGAGGGCAGTGGTGTCGGACAGCTTCTTCACAACTTGGAGTTGCCCCTTGAGGAGCTCACTCAGCTCTGCTTGGTCCACGTGGGCAATTTCGGCTTGGGAGATTACTCCCAGCTTCAGGTTGTACCACTTGTAGGCAATCATTTTAAATGGAATGCCGTTGATGTCTGGGATCTCCGCTAGCTGTACGGGCATACCCTTCTCGGCGAAGGTGACCTTGATGTCACCATGGAGCTTCAGTCGTTCCACCTTGGTGACCCCCACGATCTCATTAGTTTCAAAGAACTTCTTGAGAAGTTGGAGGTTTAATTTCTTGGGGCAGGTCGGCGTATCTGGACGTATCCGCGCCACGTTATCAAACTCGTAACCGTTCATGGTGAGAGAGGGTTAGAGAGCTGACTGAGGAATTCCCCCGTGCTCGCAACTTATTTATGTCCACAAACTAGTGCCCGCATTGACTAGCTATTTACACAGTATGTGTATTTGTGTAACTTATTGCATCCTTTACTTAAGTTTCTACCCATAATTGATTTTATAATGTTGTTTATAGTAGCGAGATGGTTAATGTGTGTGCGCGTGTAATAATAATAATATTAATAATAATAATAATAATAATAATAATAATAATAATAATAATTAAAAGTTTATTAGGATAACATGGCAACCAGAAGGCTGAAAATATACAATGAACAGAGATGATAAGTTACATATGGTGAAATCGGGAAGTGAGTCATTTGATTGACAAAAGCTTTTAATACAGAAACATAAGAAACAGAGTTAACACATAGTGTGTGTGTGTGTGTGTGTGTGTGGTAGAGATAAGTCTATGTGGTAAAAGTCTTTGTTTTAACGTAGTGTTAATTTTTAAAGTAAGTAAAAACATTTGACTATTTTCAGTGTCTGTAGTAAATATTTTCCTTAGTGTGGTCTGAGAGAGGACCAGTCGTCTGAGCATGTGTTATAGAGCGCATTTCTACCTTGTGTTGGGGGTCATGATGGCTGTCTGTGTGTCTGGTACTACACAATAGTTACCCTCGGAGAAAATAGTGATCGTGTTTGATATAAAAATTCTCCCTAATTACTAGTTTAATATATTCAGTGAGTCTCTCCATCTGATATTGTGTAGGTCACATCCTACTACTACACTACACCTTTTTTCAATTGCAATTGAACAATGTTACTTTTGGTTTCAACATCTTCGAAGGAATAAACATCTTACACTTGATTAATAACAATCTTACTTTCCGTTCAACAATCATCCAAAACTTTTCAACAGTCGTTCATCACGAGATAATGTTTACTTGCTTTCAACAATCGTCTCATTCTTCATTGACCATTCACTAATACGTTCAACATTTACAAAAACTAAGTAACAATCTTTAAAACATGATAAACTATGCAAAAAGTTTATGTTTGGTGTTTTTCGTAGATCGAAAGACTAGTTGATCTAATTCGAACTTTTGAAGCAAGTAACGAATCACCGAGTCGAGATGGTGTGCTACACACTCAGTATTTTCATTACGAGTGTGCAGATTCTCCCGTATACAGTTCGTCGCTGAGCCCCTCCAGCATGCCACGGAGGCACCGAATAACAAGTGCTACAGATCGCGAGCGTATTATCGAGGCCTACAGAGCCGAACAAGATTTCCTCGTAGTTGCAGCAGCCCTGGAGTTCAGCGCACCACGGCATACTCCATTGTGCGAGTATACCAACGCGAAAACAGGGTTGAAGCGGCTCACGCAGGAGGCAGACACAAGATCATTGACAATGAAACTCTGGATCTAATAGTGATGCTGCTTGAAGCAAACCCTATGATGACCTTGAGAGAGATAAAGGAGGAAGGTCATGGATATATTTCCTACAAAATCACATTTCAGTGAGGTAACGCTTTCGCGTTATTTGGAGGGGGAGCTGATATCACTGAAAATGTCCCGTGACTCCCCGGCAGAAAGAAATTCTCCCGCAGTAAAGGAGGCGAGACACGCGTACGCTACGTGGATGCTGGCGACGGGTCTACAGCAGCAACTAGTATACATTGATGAGACAGGTATGTAATTATGTAACCACTTATCAACTATCTGTAGTATGTACTACATAATTGCTTAAGTAAACTGTATGTAACGAGTGAGTACTTAATATTGATCTCAGTTGATGCATCGTACAACTTTCCTTGTGTTAATGTTTAATTACATTACAGTATGACTACATACACTGATGTTCATTTCCAGAGTTCAATCTGTGGACCAAGAGGACGTACGGCAGGGCAAGACGCGGGGAGCGTGTGCATTCGCGCCGTTGGTGGACAGCGTGGCAGAAACACGACAGTGATTGCTGCGATAGCTGAACACTGTGGAATACTCTATCACGAAATTCACTATGGTTCAGTGACGAAGGAAGTATTCAGTGATTTCATCGCATCACTTGCAGCAATAATCGGAGACGCAAGATCCATACTTGTTCTAGACAACGCTCCAATTCGCAACGGTATCGCAGCAGTCTATAGTCACAGGTAACCTGGGTGCAGAACCCTACGAGGCCCGACGCCCCGTCCAAGAGGGGGGGGGGGGGGGGCGGGGTCACTGCTCCCAGGCAGGAGCCCTGTGTTATAGTAGGATTAGATGTAATCAAAAAGATGACAACAAGCATTAGAATAAAACAGAGATAAGGGACACTCTATTGGAAGGGGAAAAGTGGCAGGAAATCACTTACAACAAATTGCAAGTCCCACTAACAAGAATATCAGCACCAATGAAGGTTTTAAAGTAATCTGTAAAGATGACTTTGACTCAGATAAAATCCTTTCAAAAGAAGCCAGAGATATATTTACAATGAAGGCCTTGTTGTTGTCATGCCACCAGAACAAAAAAGCAAAAAGATCAGTTTTCGTTCGTCAAGTCGACCAAGAGATCGGGAGGAAGACATCTGAAGACCTGAAAGATGAACTGGAACGCCAAAACAGGTGGATGAAGATTGAAGAAGTCATTAAGATAAAAGACTATACTCATGTTTTTAAGATTACTTTTGAAGAAGTGTCAATGGCTGAGAACGTTTTACAACAGGGCTTTCTAATATTCAAACATGTCAGTCACACCACATCAGATAAAGAAGGAGACATTCATCAGTCTGCAAACTTGCTTCTCCTGCTACAAATATGAAGAACACACAACGAGAGACTGTCCGGAAAAAGAAAAAACGTAATGCTCAGATTGTGCAGGCGACGCCCATACCTACACTGAATGTAAGAACATAAGAAAGTGGGATACTGCAGGAGGCCGACTGGCCCATACAGGGCAGATCCCTTTCACACCCATCCCAGCACTTCCATGTGCCTATCCAACTTCGTCTTGAAGCTCCCTAGTGTCCCCGATCCTACTATAGCACTCGGTAGCCTATTCCACATATCCACAACTCTATTACCAAACCAGTGCTTGCCTATATCCTTTCTGAATCGGAATTTATCTAATTTAAAGCCAGTTGTTCTAGTTATTTCGTTATTACTGAGCTTCAGAATGTAATGATTGATTGTCAGACCAAACCTTACAGCCCAGAATTATGCCGTATATAGCAGCAAGAGCACTGCAGACCTCTTGGTACCACCACATCCCGGGTTGACACACCTCAGGTCGACCCATGGGACTTGACCTCGCCCGCTAATGACGTGAGCCCGGTGACCTACAGCCGCACCTAGCCAAGACACCTGGCCAGGACCACACCTGCACACAGCTATCCAGATCAAACCAGTTTAGTGTTAATTGTTAGAGGTCAGAAGCCGGCTGGGCCGACCCCATATAAAGGCCCTACAGTCCCGTCCACGGGCATTACCATTACGGTTGCAGTACCATTATCACCCTGATTCTGGTCATACTGATTCTCATTCTGGTTGCTGTCATATCTCTCCCGTTCGGGTCGTCACTCGGTTCACTAGGCAGAGTCACGCACGTCCCCTCCCCAGGTCGGGAGGGAGACCTCCCGACCAGACCACGGCATCGCCAGCTAAGCAGATTCTCCCCTAGGAGGCAGCCCAGCCAGCACTCACTGGGCCTACGTCAGGGTACACGTGAGTCTTGTCAGAACGTCCTAGGGTGAGTTAACCACTTTGGGAAGTGTATTCATTCAGGTGTGTCCGAGAGTCAGTGTCAAGTAACGTAAAGCATGATGTGTTAGTACCCCGATATAATAGTGATATTAATGTGCCCATGTCATTGAGTGAAGTAATAAATAGTTGTATCAAAGAGGTGTTTAACAAATTGTCCCTTTAAGAAGTGATGTATGTGTATTGACATACGAGATAAGATAAGCGTATTGACGCTGAGCAAATAACATCCAGGCCACGCTACCAAGTTTCCTATCTTTACATTCCTTCTCTCTATACTTCCTACTTATATGTAATTCTCTTCATGTGAGTTTTGTCTCATTACAATGGTGGCAGCGCACTTAACGTAAGAGCTCACGCCTATTCCCCCTAGTGTTCAGTGCAGTGATAGTTAGAATCTTTTGAAGTGAACATTTTTTTTGCGAATACACTTCCAACTACTCCATCACCCCTTTAGGATTGTTTCTCTGTCAAATGTCACACACAGTACCACCCATGGCCAGCCGGACGTCAACCACAGTACATACGAGCAGAGAAGAACCAGCATGATGAAAGCAGCTTGATGAATGCAGCACGAAACCCACCACACACCACGCCACTTCTTTCAAGTCCTCCCTTGGTCTAGGATTAAGAAGATGTTATATTTTTCTACTTTAGGAAGTTAAGGAGTGTGGAATGAATCGCCACACAACGAACCCTGGTGAGCCCAGCCAGGGAGGGATTCACCACTGTGGAAGGTGTAAGACAGGACGGTCTTTGGTCTCGCCGACACTCACGTACGGAGGACGAGCCCTGGTCCGCGGAACCTGCCTTACGAGTCATCTAAGGAGACGACAGCCCAAACAGTGGACCGGCCTTCATCTCGGCCGGAGATGGGCCGACGGCAGATGAACAGAAAATCGTCTGGAATATGTTGAAAATGATGATGTTGCAGAGAAGAAATACAGATGGAGCAGAAAAATTCATCTAGAATATGAAAATGAAGATGTATAAAGAAACGCAGATGAGCAGAAAAATCGTCTGGAATATGAAAATGAAGATGTATAAAGAAGCGCAGATGGGACAGAAAAATCATCTGGAATAGTATAGAAACCAGGAGGAAGTGAGAAGAAGTCAGAAGGTGTGGAGAAACGACCTACAAGGTGCGGTATGTGAAGAAAGAAGACAGAAGATGTGCTATGTGAAGAAAGAAGACAAAAGACGTGCTATGTGAAGAAAGAAGACAGAAGATGTGCTGTCCTGACATCACAAGAAAGTCGATGATGAAGGACCAACCGACTACAGCTGCTGAGCTGCCGCCATCCCCTATTTTTCAGATACCAGCTGGATGGAAGACGTGAACTATGCCGGACCCAACAAATGTACTGATGTTGCTGATGTGTAATAAAAAGATAGCAATACCCTAATATGTGAAGTAGGAACATTTTCTGTGTGTTTTGAAGTATTTTTCTCTGATTTTTGTTGATGTTTACTTCAAAGAATGTCTTTTTTTAGTCTCACTTGTTTCTATGAGTTCATGAAACACGATGTTGAAGCCATATTACTGACTGAGATGAATTATTATTTTGACATGGGCTGATAAGGAGATGTAACACCTGTTGTTGTTTTGATTTGCAAGTGTCTCGGATACAAAATCTAGATATGAAGGATTTTTTTTTCATTCTATGTTCACTTGCTATGTTTCCTTTTTCTCCAGGCATAGAAGCTTTGATCTTGGCGGGAGGTATAGTGAGCTTTGTCAGATCAAACTAGCGCCAGTAGAAAAACATACACCTATGAGATTGTTGTTTGTAAATGTTATCGCCCCAGGGATTATCTTTGACACCACACGTGACGTTGCTGTCTGTATGTGGCATCAGTCTGTGATGAAGCTTTGGTCTTGGCGGGAGGTGTAATGATTGATTGTCAGACCAAACCTTACAGCCCAGAATTATGCCGTATATAGCAGCAAGAGCACTGCAGATCTCTTGGTACCACCACATCCCGGGTTGACACACATGAGGTCGACCCATGGGACTTGACCTCGCCCGCTAATAACGTGAGCCCGGTGACCTACAGCCGCACCTAGCCAAGACACTGGCCAGGACCACACCTGCACACAGCTATCCAGATCAAACCAGTTTAGTGTTAATTGTTAGAGGTCAGAAGCCGGCTGGGCCGACCCCATATAAAGGCCCTACAGTCCCGTCCACGGGCATTACCATTACGGTTGCAGTACCATTATCACCCTGATTCTGGTCATACTGATTCTCATTCTGGTTGCTGTCATATCTCTCCCGTTCGGGTCGTCACTCGGTTCACTAGGCAGAGTCACGCACGTCCCCTCCCCAGGTCGGGAGGGAGACCTCCCGACCAGACCACGGCATCGCCAGCTAAGCAGATTCTCCCCTAGGAGGCAGCCCAGCCAGCACTCACTGGGCCTACGTCAGGGTACACGTGAGTCTTGTCAGAACGTCCTAGGGTGAGTTACCTACTGTGGGAAGTGTATTCATTCAGGTGTGTCCGAGAATCAGTGTCAAGTAACGTAAAGCATGATGTGTTAGTACCCCGATATAATAGTGATATTAATGTGCCCATGTCATTGAGTGAAGTAATAAATAGTTGTATCAAAGAGGTGTTTAACAAGTTGTCCCTTTAAGAAGTGATGTATGTGTATTGACATACGAGATAAGATAAGCGTATTGACGCTGAGCAAATAACATCCAGGCCACACTACCAAGTTTCCTATCTTTACATTCCTACGCTCTATACTTCCTACTTATAAATGTAATTCTCTTCATGTGAGTTTTGTCTTATTACAAGAACATCTTCCATTTTACCCGTGTTAATCCCACTTACCCACTTGTACACCTCTATCATATCTCCCCTAACTCTACGCCTCCCTAATGAATGTAAGCCTAAGCTTTTCAGTCTTTCTTCATATGGAAGGTTTCTAATATTATGGATCATTTTTGTCATTCTTCTTTGTACTCTCTCCAAAGAATCTATGTCCATTCTATAATAAGGACACCAGAACTGAACCGCATAATCCATGTGTGGCTTCACTAATGCTAGGTAAAGTTTCAAGATAACGTCAGCAGTTCTGTTACTCACAGACCTAGATATGAACCCAAGAATCCTGTTTGCCTTGTTGCGAACGCTAATACATTGTTTTCTAGGTTTCAAGTCGTTGCTAACAAATACACCTAGATCTTTTTCACAAACTGAGTTTTCTAGTTCCGTGTTACCTAGTTTATACTTAACGTTTGTATTCGTCTTCCCTATCTGTAGTACCTTGCATTTATCAGTATTAAAATTCATTTGCCAGTCTACTGACCACTCATGTAAGGTATCTAGATCTCTTTGAAGGTGTTCAAAGTCACTGTCTGAATTTATCACTCTCCCCATTTTGGTATCATCTGCAAATTTACTAATCCTACTAGTTATGCCTAAATCAAGATCATTAATGAATATAACAAACAGCAGAGAGCCTAATACAGATCCCTGGGGAACTCCGCTTTTGACCGCACCCCAGTCTGACTTTAATCCATTTATGCTGACTCTTTGTTTCCTACCAGTTAACCATGACCTAATCCATTTAAATAATGATCCACCTATTCCATGTGCTTCTACCTTCCTTATCAATCTCTCATGAGGGACTCTATCGAATGCTTTACTGAAATCTAAATAAATTATATCATATGACTTATCATTATCTACCGCTTCATATACTTCTGAGAAAAAGCTAAGCAAATTTGTGAGACAAGAACGTCCCTGGGTGAACCCGTGCTGAGAAGAATGAATTAAGTTGAATATTTCAAGGTGGCTTCTGATTTTGTAGCAATAATTGACTCTAGCAACTTGCCTATGATTGACGTGAGACTAATGGGACGGTAATTTGATGCAATTGATTTATCACCCTTTTTGAAAATCGGAACTACATTTGCAAGTTTCCAAGCTTCTGGCACTAGGCCCAATTCTAATGACTTATTAAGTAAAACTGCTAATGGATACTCAACTCATCTCTACATTCTTTTAATATTCTAGCATATACCTCGTCTGGACCAGGCGATTTATGAGGCTTCAGTTTGTTAATTACTTTAAGCACATCGTTACTAGTAATATTGATATTCATCAACATATTTTCTATACTGTCGTTATATACCTTATGAACTTCTGGAAACTGTGCTAGGTTTTCATTTGTGAATATGGAGCGGAAATGACTATTTAACGTACTACACATTTCTAACTCATCATCAGTCATTTCTCCTGTCGTAGTTTTAAGGGGACCTATTGTATCTCTAACCTTTGATTTATACAGTTGATAAAAAGCTTTGGGGTTATTTTCGATTCGTTGCTACTGTTACGAGTTGGGGATTTAGAATATAGTTATACGTCTACCCAGATCCCAACAGGTAACAACAAAAAAAAAACAAAGACAATCGGACATAAAAGGGTAGACAAAGGATGCGAGTTTTTGTTGTATATAATAAAGTACCATAAATTCCTTAACAAAATATTCAGCTTATAAACTACCCTTAACCAAACTTAACCTAAACACGAACAGTATATACATAGTAATAAAACATAAAACAATAGTGAAGCAATGTGGAGGGGGGAGAGGCAATACAAGATTACAAATACTTAAGTGAGGAGCTGAGATGGCTGACGGGCAAGGCTGAGTATGGTAGAAGACGGTAAATAGTCACTGTGCCGCAGGTTTCCAGGATAGGTGATCCTGTGGTCGCTTCCCAGAGTGAAGTCTGTCCTCTCCTCGAATGGAGCTGACAAAGTAGACTGAGGCGGAAGTGACGCAACAACCAGGATATGGAGAAGGGAAACCCGGGAGTGGTAACTAAGACGAGCCATACTCGTGTTTCGTCCCTAGATGGCGTTGCTCGTGGTGCTGGGTAGGTAGATGAAGACAATCGGTGGAGGGGTTCGTAACACTACCTTGATTTCATAATTTCTCTTTGCTTTCCTAATTTCTGTTTTTACCTGTCTTGTTAGGTTCTGATAGTAACCAAGTAAGTGATTTTCGCCTTTCTTAACTTTTCTATATACTCCTTGGCTGTCTCAACTGTAAGAGAAACGGGAATGCAAACATAGGACATAGGACGTAAGCAATGGCATGCCCAATAAAAAAACACACGATAAAGTACAAGGAACAAGAAACAAGGAAAAAGGAACAAGACAAGAAGGATACGACATACGTCGAAATAGCCAAGAGAGCGGTCCAAGAGGCTCATAGACCAGAATCCACCATATAAACCTAAGTGAGCCAATACATGATAAGGTAATGATTAGTATGATCCATGCACATTTGTACAATATCATTGCACCCGGATCATACAATGAGGAATTAAGGAAAATGTTTAAATTGAATAGCCTACCAGAGATGATATTTCCAGAGAATCCACAATCCGAAAAACTATTTCAGGCAACATACGCAAGCGAACTGAGAGAAAGACTACAGCTAGACAAACAAAGGTTTGAGCAAGGAGCAACAGCTGATACACAAGGAACACAAGCGACTGATAGAGATCCCAGACAAATGACTAGAAGTGACAAAGAGAAAATAGAAATAACAAAAGGATAGACTACAAGACAAAGGAGTAGGAGGAGAGAAGATAAGATGGAAACTGAACACAATATACAACCTGAATCTGCTGAAGATATAGGATTAAAAGTTATCACTACAACAAAACATGGAATCCCAACATCGAGACCAACAGGAGGAACAATAGTAAAAAACTGTGAAGGAGGGATATACAAGTGGACATATCAAGAAAAATCCCTAAGTGAAGATTACGTCTGGTCACTAATTGCTACGGACAAACTAAAGATAACGACCAATGACTTTAAAATAGTAGACCCGTCAGAGTTTAGAAGAGTCAGAAGCGGGAAACAGGATGATAGGTCTCCACTTCAACAGTTACAATCCAAGTATAAGAAATAATGGACAATAGACAAACAGTAAGAACTTTAAGAATAATACAACACAACGTAAGAAACTGGAACACCGAGAGAATTAACCTAAGTAATATATATCAAGAAATTGACCCAGACATTATACTAATAAACAGTCACGGTGAGACAGAAAACAACAACATAAAACTCTTTAACTATTATGTAAACCAAAGAAACAAATCGGGCGAGAAAAATGACGGAGTAGCTATAGCGGTTAAAAGAAACTTAAAATTTAAACTAATTGATGACTTCCAGGATGAATTTCTGGCAATAAAAATAAATACAACTCAAGGAGACGTAATAATTGCTCCTACTTATCTGCCACCGAGACGACCCTACTTACCTATAGAAGACCTATTAAAATTGGCTAACAGTAGTCATCCGATGTACATCTTAGGAGACTTTAACGCCAGACATAGGATTTTTGACAATACAAATAATAACGTCGTGGGAAACGCCCTTAATCAATTAATAAATTTAGGGAAAATCAATCATCTGGGTCCTAACTTTCCAACCTGGAGAAATCACAATACACAATCAACAGCAGACAAAATTTTTACCAACAACAAAGCCTTTTTCAATTACCATATAATACAGGGACCTCTTACAGGCAGTGACCATCTGCCAATTATACTAACACTGTCAACAAGCCCCATACAGATACCAATAAAAAAGAGACTGAAAATGAGTAAAACAGACTGGGACAGCTTCAAAGACGACTTAAGTAGTCACCACTCGATTAACCTACAAGGGAAAACAACAGAAGATATAGACTCAGAAATGGACAGACTGCACTCAGCAATAAAAACATCTATAACCAAACACACTCCTACTTCACACTTTAGAACATTACCCAACAACAGACTACCAGAAGAAGTTAAATTAATCCAGACCTATTACAATGAAATAAACAGGTATATGGAAAGACATGGCAGTAACAGATGGCTATATACGACACAGATAGCACTACAGATAAAATTAAGAGACGCATGTAAGGACGCAAACAATAAAAAATGGAATGATATTATAATGGCGGCTGACATGACTAAAGACACAAAAACATTTTGGACTTCCATAAACAAGATGATGGGGCACAACAAGCAAAAAACACCATACATTAAAGACCAAAACGGAACTAAAATTGCACGAGGAAAATGAACAAGAGTCAGCATCCCAAAGGGACTGGGTAACACTTTTTAAAATATCAGATGAGGAAAATGAAGATTTTGATAGTGAACACGAAGAAAGGATAGAAGAAGAGATGGGAAGACATATACATAGAATCACCCCAAGGCAATATATAGACTATAACTTATTACCTAATAATCAAATAATAACCATGGGAGAAATGATGCACTGTCTGAGGAAGTTTAAGGAAAAAGCCCCTGGGCTCACAGGTATTACACGAAATATGATCATGAATCTACCTGAAAACATTTTAAATACACTATTAAACATTTATAACGCATGCTTAATAACTGGTTACTTTCCAGACAAACTAAAATATGTCAAAATGATATTTATTCCGAAGAAGGGTAAGGACAATAGGGAAATATTAAACTACAGGCCAATATCTTTATTAGAAATTACTGGGAAACTATTGGAAAAAATTTTAAATACAAGACTTATAGCCTTTTTAACACAACATGGGAAAACTAACAATAGACAACATGGATTTATGCCCAATAGAAATACCCTAACTGCAATAGCCATAATAACGGAAATAATTGCAATAGAAAAAAGCAAGGGTAACCAGATCAATATAATTTTAAGGGATGTTTCTAAGGCCTTTGATAAGGTTGGCATTTAGGCTTAAAATATAAAATATTAAAACTGGGACTTAATGAATACTTGCTAAGAATATTGTGTAACTCTTTAGATGGTAGGAGAGCACAAATTCAAATTGGAAACTTTTTGGGAACTATGTTTAATCTTGAGAGTGGAGTACCTCAAGGAGGATGCCTTTCTCCAACACTATATACAATTTATACTTCAGACACACCTCAACCTACCCCCTTTAGCGAATATGTAATGTTTGCTGATGATATTACTCAAATAGTATCATACCCAGGAAAATCAACTCAATTTATGGCACTCTACACCGGTAAGAGCGATAAAAAACATAAATGGTTTTGAGAAAAAATGGAAAATCAGGACAAATAAGAACAAATTCAAGATAATACCAATAGCCAAGATTAAAACAAGTCCAGTAATAGTCGACCAGGAACTATACCCATACGACACTGAAGGCAGGATGCTTGGACTAAAACTAACAAAAAGAGGATATATAACATACTTAAAAGATAAAGAACGACAGGCAAGAATAAGATTATCAAAAATAAAACGCTTTAAGAACCTTAGCATTAATAGCAAGAGAAAGATATATATTGCCCTTGTCAAATCAATTATGGACTACCCACCCATCCCATTGAACACCCTTAGTAAAACGAGCATTAAAAGGTTACAAACAGTACAAAATATAGCCCTTAGATTTATATATAACATAAAATATACAGACCACATCAGTAATGAACAGCTACATAAGAGAGCAAATCTCTTAGCAATCAATGTAGATATACACAACAAAGCTGTAAATATTTGGAAAAAAGTGACTGAACTTAACACAGAAACATATCAAAACTGGATAAATAATATAGACAACGAAGAATTCCAAGAACACAGTTGGTTTAAATCAGCCAGGAAGAAAGTAATTGAACCATCTCATGCCCCAATATACATATAAGACATTAATAGAGAGAATAAAAGATGAGAGTGACCTACCAGCTCCACAAGAACCTGGCAAGCCTCTCCATACAGTGTACCTTTAGACTAACATAACTAATATTTAAGATTTAACATTTAACATTGAAACTAACATTTTAGCAAAAAAAAAAAAAAAAAAAAAAAAAAAAAAAAAAAAAATGTGACTAACCTCCCAACTACACAAGGACCTGGGCGGGCTCACTAACTCCAAAAAAAAAAAAAAAATAAAAAAAAAAAAAATAAAAATAATAATAATAATAATAATAATAATGTGATTACCCTCCCAGCTATATCAGCTAGGAAGAAGTAATTGAACCACCTCCTGCCTCAATATACACATTTATACATAAAACATTACTAGAGGAATAAAGATGAGAGTGACCAACCAGCTCCACTAAGAACCTGGCAGGCCTCTCCATACAGCGTACCTTTTGACTAACACAACTAACACTTAACTAACACCTCAAAAAAAAAAAAAAAAAAAAAAAAAAAAAAAAAAAAATGTGACTACCCTCCCAGTTACACAAGGACCTGGGCGGGCTCACTAACTCCAACAATAATAAAAATAATAATAATAAGCAGCATTATATAAATAAACCAATATTAATACAAAGGTCTGACGACCCAAGGGAGCAGAACAAAGACAAAATACCAATAAGAAAGATGAAGCGATCTGGTTGAGCCCAGATTCTTTCTACTCCTACTGTATTTCAGTTTCACCACTTTTTCCTTCAACCCCTAATAATCTTCTTTCACCTCTTAACTAAAGACTTCGTATCGTATCGTAACTGAACATTATGTTAATTATATCGAAATAAATATACATTGCATTACTTATGTTATACTATTTACCGAAGCAAATGTTTGTCCCAATATCTATCAGAGTGAGCATCCACAATGATGTAATTATCAGTTAGTCAATCTATCATCCGTGGTCTCATTCGGTTTCACACAGTGTGGACAGACACATTTTCTGAGATAATGTATCTGGTTTGTATGCCTACTCTTTCTGTGTACATAACATACCTACAGTACACTGTATTTACATATTGAATTAATGAGAACTTTTGACGATTTTATTGAACAAATATAGATGTGCGTAGGTGGCAAAGAACAACGAAGCTAAAACTGGAGCTGGGAGATAGGAGCCGCCTCCGCCAGGCATATTGCACAGGGAGACCTTCAGCCTGTCGTCAGCAGCATCTCACCTACTGAATTTAAATTTCCAAAAAATTCCAACCAAGTTAAAGCTAACACCAAAGCTCTAGTTGATGTTAGTACAACAAAGCTGCTGAACTGTTTCGCTGTCTCTCTAAAATATTTAGCTTAGAAACGACTTGAAAAAGAGCACCTAATGGGTGGCCATGCGGGACGCGGTGGGTGGTCATGAGGGACGTGGTGGGTGGCTCGGAGGGACGTGGTGGGTGGCCAGGAGGGACGCGGTGTGTGGCTCGGAGGGGCGTGGTGGGTGGATGCGAAAGACGTAACAGGTGCCTTCAATAACATCTTTCATGCGTTGAATTATGAATCATATTAATCATAATACACTCAAATTTGTTGAGCTGCGTTAGCGAATATACACTGTAATCAGAGGTAGTAGGAAGTAGGCAGCTACCAAACAGGGAGGTACTACCGCCTGGGAAGATATTGGAAGCATAATGTGTTGTCTATGGTAAACCCTGCTGCCATATGGCATCACGAAAATTGTGACCAAGTCCCAGGTTGCTGATTTGACTTTGTACCTCATTTGCACACAATTGCAGGGTCTCAATTGTTTCTCTAACCATTGACAACACGACATACCTGTACATATATTGTTTCTCACTCTTGATCTTTTTTTCTTTTTTGTATTTCTTTATGGTTCCTTATTATAGTATTATTATTATATATTATTATTATATTATTATTATTATTATTATTATATATTATAGTATTATTAATTATTATTATTATTATTATTATTATTATATTATTATTATTATTATTATCATTATTATTATTATTATTTTCGCTCCCCAGGCCCCGATGTGGGTCAGTGACCGGTGCCTCGGGTGTGCTAATCCCCGTAAAAGAAAAAGGTGAAATATAGCATTGGTATGATACTTTATTTACGTAACCTATCAGCAGCAATCAAAGTAAATTATATACTGAATTTGTCTATCATCATGTCACGATTTTCTCTTTGTTATTTAAATTTCAAATGTCTGATTATCTACACATTAATTTTTGTCTTTGTCTCATATTACATGGAAAGGATAATAATATAGTTATGCCATATTCATCGAGCAGTGGAAATAACGTCAGCACTATAATAGAAGCGAACGTAAAAAAGTTCCAGTTAACTCCGCATTGAATTTGCTGTGTTCTGATTCAGTGGTAATCCCTTCTTAATTAGGGAGGGTATTAATATCTAATGAGGATGCTTAATTCTCTTGCAATTTTCATGCATAATAGAGTTGGTAAGTTTTTCGTAACAAATATATATTATGAGCTCAATATCCACCATGCCTTTCAAACACAACTAGGCTTGGTATATATTAATGTAACCACGTTAACAGACAAACTTTAACACAAACTCACAGACACATAAATCATACCTTTCAAGACATCCACACATAAACGTTAATCCCACACACACACACACACACACACTCCTACTACTACTTTGCTGACACTCGCTATCGAGTATGATGATCATCCACCTATGATACAATGATATGAAGACACGATTTCGGAGTCTGTCAAAAGCTTGAGATGCACATCTGATCCGATGCTGAATCTCTTCATCGATGTCTGCAGTGGTGGAGAGGTGGGAGCCCAGATACCGAAAGTGGGCAACATTAGAGAGGGTAGAACCGTTAAGCTGGATGGATGGTGGAGTTGTGGGTGAACCAGGGGCAGGTTGAAAGAGAATCTGAGTCTTACGTACATTCACCTCAAAGCCGAAGTGTGCATACGCGTCTGCGTAGGTGTTCAGGATCTCCTGTAGGTCGTGTTCAGTGTGAGCAACAAGGGTGAGGTCGTCTGCATACTGAAGTTCAGTAATGGAAGTTGCCGAGACTTTTGTTCTTGCCTGGAGTCGTTTAAGACAGTGAATTCAGCACTAGACAGTACCAGTCAGGTCCTCACCCAGAGATGCACCTTGTATGTAATTAGTTGGAGAAAGACGTGGTGGCAAATAATGCAGAAGAATTAAGAGATGGAATAGAAAAGCAAAACAATGTCAAGACTGTGGAGTTGTACCCGATGTATGCCCATTATATAATCAAGGTTCTCTTTGCAGACACAACACATGCAAAAAGAATGAAGGAGAATGGGCTCTATGCATATGGCACTTTCAATTCCTTACATCAAATAGAATACAAAAAGTATATGCCCAACCAACAATGTATGAAGTTCTACAAACACAATGACCACATGACCAAGAACTGCCCCCTGGAAGGGGTCGTTTGCTCTGAGTGCGCATCTGATCAACACTTCTACAAAGATTACCATAGCACCACCAAAAAGTGAGTCGTCTGCGAGGGTTGCAACCGGGACCTTCTCTGCCAGGAAATGGGTAATTCGAGAAACAGAGAAGAAATTGACCGAAACTACAAAGCAAAAGGAAACTAGGGAAATTTCTAATATTATGATAACGACCAATCAGTTGACGATCGTAACTTAAAGCCAGACCCTAAAAGGCACTCTGAAAGAAACTCAAGCAGACTCACAAAAACTCAACAATGTCAGCGAGACCATGGAAGTCCTGCATTCAGAGATATGAATTCATCAAGGATTCAAAAAAGCAGGCAGTCACTGAGCGCTATGAGGGAATCAATGGGGGAGAGGATCAGGAGCGTCTCCTCTCCAAAGCTTCCTCTACATACTTGTCTTACCTGCATTACCATCACATGAACATGGTTTATCCAGGTTCACTCTCGAAACACCTCAATGAGACACTAACCAGGAACAACATTGCATCTATTGAAATAAGTGACGACGTCCCTTTAAAAGAAATCCTGAAAGCCGTAACCCACTCAACGACTTCACGACGAACTCAACCCACACCAGAAATGGACCACGATCTCCCTGACTTAGTCCAAAGTCAGCAAAACCGTAGCCCCTGACGTGGCCAGCTCCTCTAGCGACACGGTGAATCTCCATGACCCGAAGACATGTATTCCCAGCGACGACAACAACCGCTATCAGACCAGGTGATGGTGACTTAGTCCACACAGGAACAAGACCCTCGACTGCAGCGTCAGTTGAAGACTTCGACACGCAGGCCGAGGACCTGAACATATTTTCTGTACACGGGAAAATGTTTGAAGGTACTGCCAAGAAGTTCCGGCTCCCTAGAAATGGCAGAAGCCGAGCAAATTCTTCAAGCGACGCCCCAAGCTACACTCTCCGAAATGGCAGTCGTTAGCAGGATGAAAAGTGTCCTACTTAATATCCTACACTGGTCCCTTAATAGACGTAACGAATTGTCTAACTTATACTGTCAATTAGACCCAGACATTATTCTGCTATACAGTACTGGCATAAAGGACGAAAATAAGCCGAAAATTTTTGACTGCACTGTACACCAGAGGAACAAGAAAGGGTGAGCTAAACGACAATGTCGCTGTGGCCATCAGGTCACGGCTGAGTCAGAATGTTGTTAGACTTCAAGGTGTCATGGGTTGCGTTAGGCTTACCCACGCAACCAACTCCAAAGTTTGTTTTACCAGAGATAAGACGCCCGGCGAGGCATAACTGGGACATGTATTTTTCAATTAGTGTATGTCAGCCAGCCTTTAGGGGGGTGGGCAGTGAAACAGTGTTGTACTGTTCATGGCTTCACACCCAAAAACCTCATTTTAGGTAGTATCCCCTGAGCCATGGGTTAGTTAAGACGTCGTCTCCATTCTCTCCCTCCTGAAGGGGGGCGGGGGCGGGACACCACACCACACAGAGTCCTCCACCGCACTCCGTCCTGTGAACCGTCGTCGACACGAGACTAAGCGTGTTAACCTAGGTTGTTATCCCCGTGGAAATATCACGTGTGGATGCCTGGTTGCGACAAGAGCAATCCAGGCTGGCCTATCAAACCTACAGTAAATGGTTAATTAATTCACGCTTACAGAGTTCTCCTGCACGACACCCGTCTACCGTGACCGTGATCGGCACGAGACTAAGTGTGTAACCTAGGTTGTTATCCCGTGGTAATATTACGN
>CAUDMG010000178.1:0-22300 GCA_958450375.1 Homarus gammarus | reverse complement strand
TCATCGAGCTGATGGCGCCGTGAACCTCATTGGGAAACTGCCCGTGCCTCGTATGTGGTGTCAGTAGCATTTTACCGAATCCAGCTGGTATGAAACGCGAGGTACATATATATACTTCATTTTTAGTCCATTTAACATGCAGACTTTGAACATATAATCAACGACCTCACCAGCAAGGAATCGAACCCTCGACCTACTGGGTGGCCCTAGGGAACGCTTACCGGCTAGCCCACAAGGACACTAAAAGCAGTTCTAGACTCTGTTATATTTCACACAAAGCCTGTTCATCGAGCTGATGGCGCCGTGAACCTCATTGGGAAACTGCCCGTGCCTCGTATGTGGTGTCAGTAGCATTTTACCGAATCCAGCTGGTATGAAACGCGAGGTACATGTATATACTTCATTTTTAGTCCATTTAACACGCGGACGTTGAACATATAATCAACGACCTCACCAGCAAGGAATCGAACCCTCGACCTACTGGGTGGCCCTAGGGAACGCTTACCGGCTAGCCCACAAGGACACTAAAAGCAGTTCTAGACTCTGTTATATTTCACACAAAGCCTTGGGCCACTGACAAATAAATTTATGTAACATATTATCAGTTAAAAATGCTTTAAAAACCTTTGATCTAGATGTATGATAGTTATTTTGTGGGTCCCCTTTTTCCTGACCTGACTTGACTAGTCACGTCACCACCCTTCTCTTAAGCTCCTCTACGTGTGTGTTGGTGTGGGGATTAGTGGGTCATCATTTTGACCTGACCTCATGTTTTTAGGTCACCCTGTATATTTAAGCCTCTCTCTGTCCATGTAATCCAGTTGCCTCTGAAGATGTCTTGAATAAAGACGAAAGCTAAGGTACTCCGTTGTTTCCATTTTCCCGTGTGATTTTATCAAGATTTATCTTATCCATGTTTTCATTGTGGATTTTCATAAAATATGGAACTTACACGTTTCTCTTACGCTGTGTTCTTAATCTGTCAACAACATCCTCATCTTCGCCCCATCCACCGCAACTACAAGAAGAGTTTGCTGAAGGCTCATAGTCTCAAAAACAAGTTGAAGTTTTTGAAAGATTGCAGAGATGATAAAATTGTTCCCAAGTCCTGTCTTCCAAGTAGACTAAGAAATCTGGACAATCAAGCATTCTCTGAGTTGGATAAGGTGTTGCTTGATTCCCTTATCAAGAGTTCAAGTGATAGTGTGAAATTAGCCTTCAAGCACAGTGCCCAGTGTAAAATACTTATGCAAAACAGTGTTTGTGTTGATAAGTGGCACACCATTCGTAATTATGTATATCAACTTCTTATTGAAACTGACAAAGCCCATAAAAGAAGGTTAAATGCCAAATTAAATGCTCTGTTTGACGAGAGTTACTGGACCACATTGAGTGATCCAAATTTGTTCATAAACTTATCATCTTATGATCTACAGACAAATGAGAAACTTGTTCTTGGTTTTGGTAGGAAGTTTTCTATCACTCAACGGTGCGTTAATCCGCTTACTATTGCTAAAGGTTTAATCAACCTGGAAAAGAAGAAGTCGTCTGATGTTACAAATGAAGATATTTCCATAGCTAAAGGTTGTATACATAGTGTTTTAAATAAGAAATTTGCTTCAAACATTCCAAAAAGATTTGAAACAGCCTTGATAAACTTGAAAAGAAATAAGAATATCCATATTACCAAGGCTGATAAGTCTAATGCTATTGTTATCTTGGATAAAAGTGACTACAATGATAAGATGAATTCATTACTTAGTGATGAAAGCACGTATTGTGAGCTTACGAAAGATCCCCTGGAAAATATTAATAAGTTGTCTAATTCCAATATGAAGATGTTATTGAAAAAGAACCCCGATCTCACTAAACAGCTCTCTCAAATCAATCCCACTTTACCTTATATGTATGGCTTGATCAAAACCCACAAGCTTAACAATCCATTACGTCCTATCGTGAGTTCTGTGGGGTCTGTTACTTACAAATTATCCAAGTGGCTGGTAAAGATGATATCCCCTCTTACAGGCCAAATTTCTAATTCACATATACGCAATAGCAGTGATTTAATTGATAAACTCAAGAAACACAACGAACCTTGCGAATTAATAAGTTTTGATGTAAATTCACTGTTCACTAGAGTACCTGTCAAAGACTTACTTTCATTTCTTAAAGATAAATTACAACTGCTAGATTTAACTATTGAACATGATACTTTCCTGAAATTGATAGAGTTATGCGTAACTGACAATGTGTTTAGTGCAAATGGGAAGTTCTACAAGCAAATATTTGGTATGAGCATGGGTAATTGTCTTTCTGCTCCTCTAGCCTGTATTTATATGGAGTTTTTTGAGTCTAGATTACTACCTAATATGTGGACTGTATTCCTCCATGGTATAGATATGTAGATGATGTTCTTTGTCTTTGGCCTAAAAACAGTGACCCATTTGAATTTTTAGACAAACTTAATAATATTGTCCCTAGTATCACGTTCAAAATTGAAAGAGAAATAAATGAATCCCTTCCATTTCTTGATATGCTTATCATGAGAAATGGCCAAAACTATAAATTCAAGGTATATAGAAAGCCCACACAGGTAGACAGTTTCATTCACTTTTTATCGAATCACCTTGAGTCTACCAAAATGTCAGTTTTTTCTGTTATGTTCTTAAGATGTCTGCGTATTTGTGACTCTGAATTTATTGACGATGAATTGAAACACATTCGTTCTATTGCACATAAACTTGGGTACCCTTCTGTGTTTGTTGACCGTTGTTTTAATAGGGCTAAAAAATCCTTTCATTCCTCTCAAACCAGACAAGTTCCTACACTTAAGAATATTTTGACTCTGCCCTATCGTAACGAATTTGTCCCTTTAGTTCGGTCCCTCAAGCTTCTAAATATTAATGTTGTTTTCAAGTATGACTCAACCATTACTAATATGTTAATAAGGAATAGCCCAAGTTTGAATGTAAATGGTAGTGTTTATTGTATTCCATGTAGCAAATGTAATTGTAATTATGTAGGTCAGACAGGAAAAACACTGCAGCTTAGAATCAAACAACATAAGTATAATATTAGAACTGCATCTGAAAGCAGTGCCTTGTTCGTTCATGTTAGGAATAATAATCACCCCATTGCTTGGGAAAAAAGCTTAGAAATTTTCAAATCATCTTGTGTCACAGAAAGACTTCTTGTTGAAGCTAGTTTGATTAAGGAATTAAAATCAATAAACCTTAGTGATGGTCAGTTCAAAACTGATAATATGTTACATAAATTTATTTGTCAGTGGCCCAAGGTTAAAAATGCTTTAAAAACCTTTGATCTAGATGTATGATAGTTATTTTGTGGGTCCCCTTTTTTCTGACCTGACTTGACTAGTCACGTCACCACCCTTCTCTTAAGCTCCTCTACGTGTGTGTTGGTGTGGGGATTAGTGGATGTCATCATTTTGACCTGACCTCATGTTTTTAGGTCACCCTGTATATTTAAGCCTCTCTCTGTCCATGTAATCCAGTTGCCTCTGAAGATGTCTTGAATAAAGACGAAAGCTAAGGTACTCCGTTGTTTCCATTTTCCCGTGTGATTTTATCAAGATTTATTTTATCCACGTTTTCATTGTGGATATATATATATATACTTCATTTTTAGTCCATTTAACACGCGGACTTTGAACATATAATCAACGACCTCACCAGCAAGGAATCGAACCCTCGACCTACTGGGTGTGACTAGGGAACGCTTACCGGCTAGGCCACAAGGACACTAAAAGCAGTTCTAGACTCTGTTATATTTCACACAAAGCCTGTTCATCGAGCTGATGGCGCCGTGAACCTCATTGGGAAACTGCCCGTGCCTCGTATGTGGTGTCAGTAGCATTTTACCGAATCCAGCTGGTATGAAACGCGAGGTACATATATATACTTCATTTTTAGTCCATTTAACACGCGGACTTTGAACATATAATCAACGACCTCACCAGCAAGGAATCGAACCCTCGACCTACTGACACCACATACGAGGCACGGGCAGTTTCCCAATGAGGTTCACGGCGCCATCAGCTCGATGAACAGGCTTTGTGTGAAATATAACAGAGTCTAGAACTGCTTTTAGTGTCCTTGTGGCCTAGCCGGTAAGCGTTCCCTAGTCACACCCAGTAGGTCGAGGGTTCGATTCCTTGCTGGTGAGGTCGTTGATTATATATATATATATATATATAGCCTATTCAGTAAAAGTCCAAAAATCCGGACCACCCGAGAATCCGGACTTTTGGAAAACTAATTATTATTTTTTTTTTTTTTAGCGGGCTTTTGTGTGTATGTGCGCATGCGTGAGCGCCACAGCTGCACAGCGACAACAAGCGACCCCGTGGTCTCCACTTTAAAACGAGCAATCAAACTGTGACAACATACCGTATATACTCATCTATAAACCCCCCCTCGTTTATCTGTCGACCCTGATTTTTTGACCAAGAAATCGTTAATTTATGATATTCCTCGTTTATAGTTCGACTCACGTTTTTGAGGGTAAGCGAACAACAAAACCTTCAGTAAAAACGCTCTACATCCTATAAACTGAAACACGAGTGCCCAAGGCAAATTGTTTACCATTTATTATTACAACACTTTACACTGAAACGCGGGCAGTTTCAATAAAAATATTGTATATTTCCATTCAAGTATTTATTCAAGTCAATTAGGAGGGAATATTATTGTAATACAACAATTTTTTAACTAAACCATTCGAAAAGTGATTACGGTAACATCTTTTGAACGAAAGAAAGCGAGTCATTGTTTTCGTCACGATTTTATCCCACTTTCCACTTTAATACGGACGTCATTTTAGCAAAAATATTACATTTCCGTGAATGTATTATATCAAGCACAGTATGAATAGAACAATATTTTGAATCTTACTCTTTCCATTTACAGATTACTGTACAAGCCCAAAATAATGGCTCCTAAAGTAGATAAACTTCGTTGTATATATATATATATATATATATATATATATATATATATATATATATATATATATATATATATGTATATATATATATATATATATATATATATATATATATATATAGTGAAACGAATGATCTTGACACATTTATTAAATTTAATATTCCTTTAGAAAACAAAATCGTCAAATACAAAAACCGGTTTTACTACTACGACCCGGTGTTGCTGCACACCATAGCGAACATGTCTTTCTTGCTTCTGTTTCTACTCATCACCTCCCTGCTGACCACCTGAGCTCGGATGTAGCCTTCCCCCCTCTCCTGGCTGTACACGTAACTGCTGGCCTCGTTCACTTGCTGTACACAACGCTCTATACTCTGGGTGTGCGAGGGCCAGGCAGGGACATGCATGGGGTTGTCCAGGAAAGCTCTGACTTGCACATTGGTGAGGCTGCAGGTAAGAGGGGGCTCACTGCCAGCCTGGATGTTATCCAGATCTATGAGATCAGTGAGGGTCTTGGCACCTAGATTGACTTCAGGAGTCTTCCTGACCCTGAAGGAATCGTCACCAACTGATTCGTCATGCCCAGATCCTCTCATAAGTCTCATATCCAAGATCTTTTTGACTGCCACTCTTCTCTCCTCCTCATCCTTACTGCAGAGCATTGTCTGCAGAACTGCCTCAGGATGAGCATACCAGGAAGATCTCCTCACAGTCTGCTCCACAATCTGAACAACCTTCCTTGGCTGACTCCTCAGGAGCTCAAGCTGGAAGAGAACATGCCTCGGACCTTCGGAGAACGATGACTTGACCTTGGTGTTGAACCAATTTAGCAAGTAGACACTCACGATGAATTGGACAATAAGTCTCAGGTTGTGAAGCTGGTTCCCTTTCAGTTTATGATGAGCGACCCAAATTCTGCAGAATCTGAGAGCCGTTGTGAGCCACCTAGAATGTGAGACTGGACCTATCTGCAGGTAAGCAAGTCTATCAGGCATGACCCCAGTTTTAATGGCACTACAAATCATGTAGCCATAGTTCTGGTCAGTACTCAGGTCGTCAATGACAGTATGTGCAAGCTCAACGAGTGGAGGGCCAACTGTGATTTTTTCAAAGCTCGGATATATTTCTAACTCAGTGGCAGAGTCCAGCATCTTGCCAAGAGGACCAGACCATCTGTTGTTTGAAAGAGTCTTGCCATCCAGCTCCTGGATCAGATGTCTGAGTGGCAACTCGTTGGTGTGGAGGTCACAAACAATCCAGACCAGCTTCCTCCCAATCTTCCGCTCTATCCACTGTATGACCCCCCCTTGCCACCCTGTGTTCATGTTGGTGCTGTCCCCTCCAATGGCCTGCAGGGTCTGGTCTACGTTCCTCTCTCTGAGCCAGTTCACAATGTTATCTGCCACTATCTCAGCTGATTTCCTGATGTCATCTTTCTCTGGAGTGAAATGCCACAAATACTTCCCTCCTGGTTCACTGCAGCAGGAGTAGTGTTCCTCCTTCACCATGGCAGGGAACAACTTGTCAGAATCTCCAACTTTCATGAAAACTTTAGTGTCATCCCTTCTCCCATCAAAGAACAAACAATTGATTCCATTTTCTCTTATCCCCTTATCAAACTCCTCTTTTAGGTTACTGATAAGTTTCTCCTGAGCTCTCCTTACTTTGTTATGATCAATCACCAGGTGAACATCATCAGGTGTTATCAAACCACCGTCAATCCAGGCAGCTGTTGCTATCTCTGCAGTTTCTCTGAGACCAGTGTGGTGTCGCATGCTGGCCAGAGCTATGCTCGGGATATCTTTCCTATTTCGAATCTTATGCCTGGAAGGTTTGGGATCATTATTTTCTGGGTTAGGGACAAAGTCACCATTCTCCTGGTCAGCACTCAGATCAGCCATGGGGAAGTCATTAAACTCTGAATCAGCTTGACTCCAATCATCGGCCTTTTTTACCTCACCCTGGGCCTTCTCAAGTCTCTTTTCCTCGGCAACTCTTCTCCTCTTCTGTCTCTCTGTGGCAGCCTCCTGTCTCTTGGACTCCGGAATATCTTGGCTAGAAATCATGAGAGCCCCTATACTGCCAGTCTTCTCTCTCTGTGCTTTGACAAATGCCAGTTCGATCACAGGAATCTTCAGTTCACGCTTGCAAATACAGGAGATGTGGGCCTCGGATTTACAGTCACGATCGCATCCAAACTCAGGACAGAGAACAATTGGGCACTTGCAAGTAATTATGTCAAATAACTGGTCCAGTTGCTTGGCAAAGCTGTCCTTAACTGCAAGTTTTCCTCTCCCAAGAGAGATATCTCTTGCCTTTTCCCAACTGGCTAGCAGTCTCTCACTAATCTTCTTCTGACTTGTTATGACTGGAGGCTTGAACTGAGCGTTAGCCAGAGTGTACTGTGCCAAGACAGCTTTGGTCATATCACTGGCAATGTCTTTGTTTGTGTAAGTTTTTTGGTTCTTTTCACTGATTTGCCTGATTAAAACACCGTATCTCAAAGCATCTCTCAATGTAGGCAACTCCAACTTCAAGAGCTCTCTCCCAGACCCAAGATAGTGACTGAGAATGAGATGGCTGGATTTTTGGTTCCTCGTCCTGACACAAGCAGCCATCGCAAATATTATCACCTTATAAATGCATCAGAATCTGAAACAGAAAAAAATATTCTCAGTTGGGTTGTTAAAGAATGAAGTCAGAAAGCAATGTTCACTAATTAATTGTAATGTACTAATGCAGCTGTACGTTAGATTTTCGATAAATTTCACGCAAAAAATTACCTAGCAACAGGTTGCAAAATATTGAAACTGAAATTATTTTCTGTTCATATACACTAAAATCTACCAAAAAAGTGATGGGCCATTAGTTTTAGCTGATCTTCCCTCCTATGATACACCCTAATATATATATACTGTATATATATATATATATATATATATATATATATATATATATATATATATATATATATATATATATATATATAACTTGATAAAATCACACGGGAAAATGGAAACAACGGAGTACCTTAGCTTTCGTCTTTATTCAAGACATCTTCAGAGGCAACTGGATTACATGGACAGAGAGAGGCTTAAATATACAGGGTGACCTAAAAACATGAGGTCAGGTCAAAATGATGAACATCCACTAATCCCCACACCAACACACCTGACCTCATGTTTTTAGGTCACCCTGTATATTTAAGCCTCTCTCTGTCCATGTAATCCAGTTGCCTCTGAAGATGTCTTGAATAAAGACGAAAGCTAAGGTACTCCGTTGTTTCCATTTTCCCGTGTGATTTTATCAAGATTTATCTTATCCACGTTTTCATTGTGGATTTTCATAAAATATATATATATATATATATATATATATATATATATATATATATATATATATATATATTTATATATATATATATATATATATATATATATATATATATATACACATATATATATATATATATATATATATATATATATATATATATATATATATATATATATATATATATATATATATATATATACAGTCAATCCTCATATTACGCGGTTAATGTAACCCGGAGGGTCCCGCGGAAAGTGAGGAACGCGTAAAGTGAACAACATAACATATGGGATTAATTGAAATGGAGTCCAGGCCGATCCCCAAACTCCACTTTTTGACGGCACACAACTATGTTGTAGTAAAAATTTTATCTTAACTTTATGATGGTATGAAAAAACAAGTAATATAGAAGAGGTTAGGTTTGGAAAGATAAAGGTTAACATAGGAAAAATGAAGGTTACCTTAGAGAAACTAAAAGTTAGGTGGAACACTTACAGTAGTAGAAGAGATGGGTCGGCATACGGGGATGGAGGCTGGTTCCGAGGCAGAGGGCAGATTACTGGCCCTCAGGTGAATCACCATTACTAGGTGAATCATCATCACTGTCACTTACAGTTGTCAGGGCTTCCCTGACAAATTCCTCAAAGTCAACTTCAATGTCACTATCACTGGCTTGGGCTGGCTGTGGTGGGTTGCGGGTGAAGAAATCTGTTATGATTTGCTGACGGCTGGCGTTGATGTTGTCGTGATACACCTTGACGTATGGCTCCATAGCCTGCACCAGCCGGTTATGGAAGACTTCATTGCGGTCATCGTCATTGTCGCGGGAAAGGAAGGACTTCATCTTCTCTGCACACTCCATGGCACCCTTAATATCACAATGAGTTAAATTGTGTTCTTCAGAGAATGATGCACCTTCTTCCTCCTCTTCACTGACGTGTTCTTCTTCCAATATCTCGTTGGCAGTCACTTCAGGATTTCTGATCACCTCCAGGATGTCGTCGTTGGTGGTCTCGGAGAAGCCTGGAACTGTAACAGTCTGCGCAGCTTCTCTGGCAAGGTCCACTGCTACTGCAACAGTCTGAACCTCACCAGTCACAGATTGACTCCTCCTCTCACCTGGTATTCCATGCAACACATATCTTCATGCGTGACGAATTGTAGCAATAGACAGCTGATCCCATGACTCCACCAAGATGTCCAGAGCTTTCTTGATGCTAAATACTCTCCAGAATTGTTTGAAGAGTATTTTTTGCTGTTCTAACCGTTGTTCCTCATCTTCGTCGCTCTTGCTATCGGTGGTGGTGTTACTCAGGTCACGCAACTCTTCCCTGGTGTTGGTGTAGTCGTTCAGGAGCTGGAATTTTTTTGTTGAGAATGCAGCTTTCACATTGCAAATCAACTCCTGGTCCATGGGCTGGATTAAAGACGTATTGTTGGGAGGAAGGAAGACCACTTTTACGTTGGGGTGACGATCTAACAGTAGGGGCGAGTGTCCTGGTGCGTTGTCCAGCAGCAACAAAATATTAAATGGGACATTCTGTTGCTCACAGAATTTCTTTACATCGGGAACAAAACAGTCATCAAACCAGGAGAGAGACAGTGTAGAGAACATCCATGCCTTATGTGCTGTCAGCCAGTGGACATTTAGCTTGGTCATGTCCATGCTCTTGTAGGCGTGCGGCTTGCGGGCTGTGTGGATCACCGATAACTTGAGCTTACAGGTACCGGAGGCATTGGTGGTAAACAGGACGGTGATGCGTTCCTTCTGCATTTTCCGGCCCCGAATCCTGCTGGCATTCTTCACAACGTAGGACTTGGAAGGTAGTTATCTCCAGAAAAGACCAGATTCGTCCATGTTAAACACCTGGTCGTCACTGTACTGTCCTTCCTCCATAATCTCACGTTAAAACGGAGGAAATTCCCGAGCCGTAGCACGATCAGCACTCGCTTCTTCACCACCAATGTTTATATTGGTGATCTTGTTCCAGATCTTAAACCTCTGTAACCACCCAGAGGAAACATTAAAGGGTTTGGGCTCTGTAATTCCCATCTTTCGTGCCACTGCCATGTACAGTTCACGTGCGTAGTCCTTCACAGAGCGCGTGTCGACCGCCATGTTCTGTCGCGCCTGACGCACCAAGTACCTCACAAGTAATTTTTCTGTCTTGAGAAGCACCTGGTTGTGAAAATACTTGATCATAGAAGCACCTGTAGACTTTGTGATCTTCATGTGCTCCTTTATCTTGGCTGAATCCTTCATTATAGTCCGGATCGTAGATTCGTTCACGCCATGCTGGCGCGCCAAATCAACCTGCCTTGTTCCTTTCTCCAACTCTTGGATGATGGTATACTTCACCTCGTAGCTTAAGGAACGTCGTGTCTTCTTTGGTTTAGTGCCGCTGGGTCCAGGTAAGGAAAGGTTTTTCTCTGGGGGTGGTGGTCCAGCGGAAGCCATTTTACGGAACAATGGAGGCGCGTTTACACGGAGTGGCCTGGAGGGATGAAACTGCCGCGGCTAGGTCAAGCGTCGTCTCTCCTCCCTCCCTCCTCCGGGTGGACACGTCATAATACTTTAAGCCAATTACAGCTAGCAGCAGAGGGGGGTAGGGATGCATGGCCAATCACAGGTCTGATACGTCATATGACGTCAGTGATAACGCAACAAAGACACGCACTGCGCAACCTTACCGCGCCGCTTGCCCAAGCGGAGGGAGGAGGAGGGAGAGGCTTCTAACTGTTCCAATCGTTCCTGGTACTCACCCCGGATTTTCCCCTCTAGCTTCCCAATACGTTCCACGAACTCTTCTCTCAACCGCACCGTCAACCACAACAACCCCATTCCCACGGTGAGCATGAGTAGAGTTGGGGTCACACTCTCTACCGTTTCCATCCACTCCATGATTACGCTCATTATCCCAACCACAGAACTATCAGTCACGAAATAAAATTAACTATGCTCTGCTACCATTTGTAACCGGTCGGAATTTACTGGACTTTAATTTCTCACTTGACTTGGGGTTTATTTAAAATTAATAGATGGTAATGGCAGTGGAAGCGCCCCTTTGAGAAAAATCCCGAACCAGCACAAGAACACTTAAATCTACTAAACAAAATAAATTGTCCGTGACCCGTGGAAGGATAGCATCTGTGACTGGGATGAATGAGACACACTGTAAAATTTAGACACTTATATTCCCTCCAACACTACAAACACAATCAAATAATGGTACACCAATATGCGCACCTCTCAACTTGAACTTAAAACACTACTCTGGGGAATAAAATTTATACATGATATTAAAATTATTAGAAACTCAGGCAACAATAAATTTGAAGTATTAAGAACTGTTGCGTGCACACATGAGACAGGCCTTAAAGGCTTTCACACAATAATATCAGTCACTTAGGTATTAAAAAAATAGAAATTAACTACTCTACAATGAATAGGCCTTAAGGGCACTCAACAAAATTATATGTCACTGAGGAATGGAAATAAAATATGAAATTAAATACTCTACAATGAATAGGCCTTAAGGGCACTCAACACAATTATAGCACCCCAACAGATGCACACTTCCTAACCTAACCTAACCACTACTCTGGGGAACAAGGTTATACCTGAGATCAGAATTATGAAGAACAATCAGAGGCATTAAAAGAATCAAATCACAGTATCACTCTGGTTCCACTTGATGGCACAAACATTCAAAACAATATTATCAAAATTATCTTGAAACTATTAAACTACACCCGTAATAAAGGAGGGAAAATGTTCCTCCTGGTATCTCCTAGAGACCTAGACTCACGGTCTCAGTGTGTGACCCTTAGTCAACTCAGATAGCCTCAGTGTACTCCCAGTGCGTCCATAAAGCGGACGGGAGTGAGCCAATCAGACCTTGTACAGTTGAGAGAAGCTTTAGCGTCCCGTTAGCAAGAGGGTTTCACTAGCAGCTCGGGACACGTGGTGATGTGCCCGGAGTGGTAAGAACTGATCACCCACTGCTGGTCCCGGGTCGTTTAGTTGTCGGGAGCACTCGTTCACTCAAGAGATCCTTTGCTACCCCGCTAAACAGTGACAGGCCTACTTTGCTCGGTCCAATGGCGACAATCGCCACCCTCAATCATCCACGGCAGTCTCAAACGGCAGTCAATCTCTCGCAGTCAACTCCGGGTCAACTCCAGTCAAGTGGGTTCTCACGGAAACCCTGAAATGAACTCACTGTTAGCTCTAGTTTACTTTATCACTGCCCTATCTAACCCTGTCTGAGATCGAATGAGACTTACTTGTTATACTGCAATATTTCAGCACAGGTGACTAGGCCACGTGACTATTTCTGGGACAGACGCGCAGGGACGTCTTGTTCGTGTGAGTGCTATCCGGGACTGAGAGAGAGCCCGCCTCGTGTCCTCTCAAGGCGTTAGCTTAGGCCTGCGTGACCTATTTTCCGCCTAACTAATAACTCCTTGGGACACCCTTTAACATTATTCAGACTGCTAAACGATCTATAATAATTTCAAATTCAATAATAGTCCCTTAACTTCATGAATCGCATCATTATTAATCCGGTAAATTACATTTAATATCATATAGGTCTAGTTCCGCAATCTCCCACTATGTGCGGGGAGCGCTCTCTTCCCTCAGACGACCTTGAACGCTCAGTACTGCTAATGGCGGGGCATTCGAAATTACTCTGAAATTTCTGAATATTACAATCGACCCCCCTAAAAAAAGACAGCACTGTCCTCATGTGCTGAGAAGACCATTCATACGACCCCCCTAAAATTTGTTCTAAGAAACTGCATCTTACCCCTTTTGCTAAACGCAGCATTCCCGTCTTCTCTTCTCTCCTGCTAACATATATATATATATATATATATATATATATATATATATATATATATATATATATATATATATATATATATATATATATATATATATATATATATGCTGATAACCACAAGGAAAGAAGAAAACACGAAGGGAACTTCGTGTTTTCTTCTTTCCTTGTGGTTATCAGCATATACCTAGATCACGCGCACCTACAGTGATTTACTTGCGATCAGGTGAGAGGGCGGGTCACTGTCCCATCTGACCCAACCACCAACCGTTGTGTGCTATTTAAAGATTAGTAGGGTCATTACCTAATTACCTGACCATTGTGGACCTGGTCTCACCCTCCTCTGTATATATTCACCTTGTTTTGCATTACTCTCTAGTCTGTACTCACCCCTGAAGATGTGAATTACACGAAAGCGCTTGGGAACTTCGTGTTTTCTTCTTTCCTGGTGGTTATCAGCATATATATATATATATATATATATATATATATATATATATATATATATATATATATATATATATATATATATATATATATTGTTACGAGTTGGGGATTTAGAAACTGGTTTAGAAGTCTACCCAGATCTCCACAGGCAACAACAATAAAAAACTAAACAAACAAAGACAATCGGACTATAAAAGGGAAGACAAAGGACGCGAGTTTTTGTTGTGTATAATAAAGTACCATAAATTCCTTAACAAAATATCTAGCTTTTTATAATTTACCCTTAACCAAACTTAACTTAAACATACGCAACATTGGCTTAACAGTATATACATATTTATACAACATACAACAATCTGAAGCAAGTGAAGGTGGTAGGCAACATAGGTTTACAAATACTCAAGTGCTGTGCTGAAGTGTCTGACGAGTAGGGCTGAGTATTGAAGAAGAGTGGTAGGTAGTCACTGTGCCGTAGGTTTCCAGGATAGGTAATCCAAGAGCGGTCACTTCCCAGAGTGAACTGAACTCTCCTCGATCCGGAGCTGATGAGGAAGAGTTGGAGGATGTGATGCAACAACCAGGATATAGAGAAAGGAAACCCGGAGTGGTGACTAAGACTAGTCATACTCGGGTTTCGTCCCTAGATGGCGTTGCTCGGTAATGCTGGGTAATTAGATCATGACACAATTTATGGCGTGGTTCGTAATACACCCCCCTCCAAAGACCTCCGTAGCGCGGGCGCGAAGGAGGTGATCACCTGGTGCGTCTGGAGAGTAGCTGCTGCATTTCCACTGGAGCTCGGGATAAGGAGTCCGCAATCAGGTTGTCCACCCCCTTTATGTGCCGGACTTGTAGATTATAGGGCTGGGTGAGGAGAGCCTAGCGGAGGATTCGCTGGTTGGAGGTCTTGTTGGTTTGGATGAACGTGAGTGGGTTGTGGTCGGTGAAGACTAGGGTTGTTTGTGGGCCTGTAAGAAATGGGAAGAAGCGGCTATTATTTTTGTGAGTTTTTTATAATTAAGTAATGCAACGATGCCGCAAAATCACAATGCCTCATAGTTTATAGGCTAGCATTACCTCAGGAGAAGCAAACAGAATTATAGCAGTTAATGATTCTTTCTCATATTTCTCTTGGGGGTGGAAATAAAAAAAATCATTACATTAGAGAATTGTATGTTTGGATTTCCTTGAAATAGTGAGGGAACGCCGCTCCTCCTCCCAAACAAAGTAAGGGAACGCCTTTCCCATGCGTTCCCACAGCACTACACCACTGAGTATAACTAACCTCAGTGGTCACTTTTCGTATCATCGAACAATATAAGGTGCAAATTCCTTAACCTTGTATCATCAAATTCTTGTATAAAGAATGCTCGTTTAATGAGATCCCCCTCTGCACACAATCATTCATACAGAATGTGCAAAAAAAAAAAAATAAAATAAATAGATTTATAAGGTCAAAAACATAAAAGGGATTAAACATTTATAATACATGTGTGCGAGCTATCACAAGAGAATGAGGAATCTGGGAGCAGCATACCATCACAGTTTGTGCATGTGACAAGATTGCCAAATGGGAACGAAGTATTTATTTTAGTTTAATGTACAGTATTTATTATTACGGGCATTTCTATTTATTCCTCACATTTTATGGTACAGTGATATCCCCGTTAGTTGGAACAATTGGTGCAGAGGACTTCCGGGGATGAGAGATTTTCGGCTAACCAGGCGACTTTCTCAAACCCGGAAAAATCCCCTAACCCAAGAAATATATTCGGTTACTGGAAATACTTTGCAAGTGTCTAAACTATGCTTCAAATGGCGTTAAACAGGCTTCAAATGGCGTTAAACAGGCTTCAAATGGCGTTAAACTAACTTCAAATAACGTTAAACTATCTTCAAATGGCGGTAAACGTGCTTCAAATGGCATTAAACTAACGTCAAATAGCGTTAAACGCGCTTAAAATGGCGTTAAACATGCTTCAAATAACGTTAATAGCGCTTGAAATGGCATTAAACGCGCTTCAAATGGTGTTAAACTTACTTCGAATGGCCTTAAGCTAAATACGAATGGCGTTAAACTAAATTCAAATAGCATTAAACGCGCTTCAATAAACTAACTTCAAATGTCATTAAATTAACTTCAAATGGCGATAAACGCGCTTCAAATTGCGATAAACTAACTTCAATAGTGTTAAACGCTCATCAAATAGCATTAAACACATCAAATGGCATTAAACTTTTTTTCAAATGGCGTTAAACTAACTTCAAATTGCGTTAAATGCCCTTAAAATGGCGTTAAATTAACTTCAAATGGTGCTAAACTAACTTCAAAAGGTGTTAGATGCCAATGAAATGGGGTTAAACGTTCTTCAAATGGTATTGAACACTTCAAATGGCGTTTATCGTGCTTCAAATGACGTTAAACGCGCCTCAAATGACGTTAAATGAACTTCAAATGGCGTTAATCACGCTTCAAATGGGGTTAACCGTGCTTCAAATGGCGTTATACTTCAAATGGCACTAAACTTCAAATGGTGTTAAATGCGCTTCCTTTGGCGTTAAACTAACTTAAAATCGCGTTAAATGCGCTTCAAATGGCGTTAAACGCACTTCAAATGGCGTTAAACTCGCTTCAAATGAGGTTAAACGCGTTTCAAATGGCGCAAAACTACCTTAAAATGGCATTAAACTAACTTCAAATGGCATTAAACTAACTTCAAATGGCATTACATGTGCTTTAAATGTCGTTAAATGCGGTTCAAATGGGGTTAACTGTGCTTCAATTGGCGTTAAACTAATTTCAAATGGCGTTAAACATACTTCAAATGGCGTTAAACACGCTTCAAATGGCGTTAAACTTACTTGAAATGGCGTTCAACTAACTTCAAATGACGTTAAACTAACTTAAAATGGCGTTAAACTAACTTCAAATGTCATTAAACTAACTTCAAATGGTGTTAAACTAATTTCAAATATTGTTAACTAACTTCAAATGGCGGTAAATGCGCTTGAAATGCCTTTAAACTAACTTTAAATGGCGTTAAACTGACTTCAAATGGCGTTAGACGCGCATCAAATGGCGTTAAAAGCTCTTCAAATGGCATTAAACGCGCATCAAGTGGCGTTAAACTAACTTCAAATGGCATTACACTAACCTAAAATGGCGCTAAACTAACTTCAAATGGAGTTAAACATGCTTCAAATGGCGTTAAACACGCTTCATATGGCGTTAAAATTACTTCAAATGGCAAAGCGGAGGAAGAACCGCCCCGCCACGGCTGCGGCGCAAGCTGAGAAGCGCAGGTGGACGGACGCACAGGCCACACACGAACAAATTAACAGGGAAGGTGAAAACATGAAAATTTGCTAGTCGTAGGGTTGTTTGGAGAAAGAAGAAGGGAAAGTCTTTGAGCTATGTCAAAGAGGAGCAGAGCGAGTTGGAGGAAGGGTTTTGAATCTTTGAACTTGAAATGTCAAAGTATTCATAGTAAGGAAGGATGAGCGTATCGTAGGAGAGTTTTTAGTAATAGCAGCAGACAGATTTGAGCTTTTTTGTCAAATTATGAACGGAGACGAGAATGAGAGATAGGCTGAATGGTTTCAGTTTTGAGGTAGGTCGATTTTATTAGAATTGGATGTCACAGACGTTGGGTAAGTTTTGATTTGTTTCTGAGAGTTATGGATCCTTCAGCTATGTCAGAGAGAAATGGAGAGAGTTAGAGGAAGAGTTTTGAATCTTTGAGCTTGAAATGTCAAAGTATTCGTAGTAAGGAAGGATGAGTGTATCGTAGGAGAATTATTTAGTAATAGAAGGGGACAGATTTGAGCTTTGTCAAATTGTGAACAGAGATGAGAGTGGGATATAGGTTGTTTGGTTTCAGTCTTGAGTTAGGTCGATAATGTTGACAGTAGCTGGCATAGAGGTTGGGTATGTTTAATTTGGTTTTGGAGAGTTGGGATCTTATGAGAGGCTTCGTCTGGCTGGGGGGGAGATGTGTTTGGATTGGTTGTGGGAGGGGGGGAGAGTTTGTGCTTGGGGATTGGCGGGGGTGGAGGTTGTATGTTGAGTTGAGGTGAATTAGAATTACTTAAGGGGGGTTGTTGTGTGAGTGTGTATGCTTTTGCGTGGAAATGTAGTAAGAGGAGAGGGGGAGGGTTAGGATAATTATTATAAGGTCAGGTATGGTTCGGATGACGGGAGGAGGGGGGAGGAGCGGAGAGGAGAGGGGAGGCGAGGAGAGGAGAGGGGGGCTTAGGAGGTTGTTGGGTTAATTTATAGTTTGGAAGGATTCCTTAGGTGTGATATGATTTGTGTTGCTAATGAATAGTTGTATTGAGTCATAGTTGTTGTTTTTTTTTTTTTTTTTTTTTTTTTTTTTTTTTTTTGAGGGTCGGTGGGGCTTGTTAGAAAGGTCGAGTATATTAAGTTTTTCTCTTGGGAGGATTGAAGGTGTTGGTTAGTGATTGGATGGAGAGTAGCATTTTTTTTTTTTTTTTTTTTTTTTTTTTTTTTTTTTGGGAGGGATTGTGAGTAAGGTTGGGTGGGTTAAATTTTTCTTTTGGGAGGATTATAGATTTTGTTGGTGGTTGGCAGAGTTTGGTTAATTTGCAATCATTCTTTCCTTTACTTGTAAAGGACTTCTGCAATTGCAGGTATTGTGAATTCTGGTCCCATTATTGAGGGAGAGGGTTTTTGTACAGGAACAATGCACCCCTCCCCGACCTTATTAGCTAAGGGAGGCGTTCATTTCATCCGTTAATGGTACCGTTTTTAGGTACACCTCTCCGACCTTATTGGCTAAGAGGGGTGCCCATAAAACCGAGTTGGAAACATTCTCCTCGACCTTGTTGGCTGAGGGAAACATACATGTCATCCGAGTTAGTATGGGATGGGTAAGTTAGGTATTTGTTTTGGGAGGAGTAATAGGGTGTGATTAGTTAATGGTAGAATGGTTATTTTTTATTTTGTGTGGGATTGCTAGTAACGGCTGGGTGTGTTAGGTTTTTATTTTGGGAGGAGTAATAGGGTGTGGTTAGTTAGTGGTAGAATGATTATTTTTTATTTTGTGTGGGGTTGCTAGTAATGGTGGGTATGTTAGGTTTGTATTTTGGGGGGATTGTTAGGTGTTTTTTTTTTTTTTTTTTTTTTTTTTTTTTTTTTAGGGGGGGGGGGGGGAGTGTTAGTGCAGGGTAAGTGGATTAGTTTTTTTTTTTTTTTTTTTTTTTTTTTTTTTTTTTTTGTCGGAGTGGTCTTGAGTTTGAGTTGGTGGCGTGGGGTTTGGAGTGAGGGGGGGGAGTTTGGTTAGGTTGGGTGGGAATCATTGGGTGTGGGGTTGAGAAGAGGTTAGGTTAGGTTGATTGGGTTAGGTTAGGGTGAGGGTTAAGGAGAGGTTAGGTTTAATTTGGGGGGAAATTGTCGGGTGTGGTTATTAATACAAGGGAGGTGGGAGGGGAGTGTTTGGTCTGTTTAGTATGGAGGGGTTTCTGTCTCTGAATCTACGTGGGAGTATGATGTTGTTGAAGTAATCCTGCCATTGAGGGTAATTAGTGAGGAGAGTTTCTATTTGTTTGTCACCTAGGTGTCTCCAGTAGATGTTAAGTGGGGGAAGGGAGCTGAGTTCATGTAGATAACTATTTCGGGTGAAGGATGACCAGTGTGTGTTATGGATGAATCTTAGTGCTTTGTTTTGTATGACTTGAAGTTTCTTGGCGCTTGTTGGTGGTGCTAGCTGGAGTGTGTTGGGTGCATAAGTCAATAGTGGGCGTATGAGGGCTTTGAATAGGTGCGTTTTGGTTTTGATTGATGCGGTTCTGAATCTGTATAGTTTCCCGAGTGTTTTGTTTGCGATCACAGCTTTCATTTTGGTGTGTGGTGTCATGGTGAGGGTGTCGTTGAATGTGACTCCAAGGATTGTGTTTGTTCGTTTGATAGTTATAGGTGAAGGGTAGGCGATGTAGGGGTTTAGGTAAATGTGACGTGGTTGTCGTCTTTTGGTGCCGAAGTAGGTGATTTGTGCTTTGTTCGGGTTGGTTTGGATTCGCCATCGGAGTTCCCATTGTGTAACCTGTTCTAGTTCCCTGTGTGCTTTGTCTGTTAGGTGGTCAAGAGTTCTGTGTCTGATTAGTTGGGTTACATCGTCGGCGTACTGTATTGTCAGAGAGTCAATGTGTAAGGGGTCGGGTAAGTCATTTGTATAAAGAATGTATAGTGTTGGGGACAGGACTGATCCTTGTGGGACTCCTGCGTGCAGTGTGAAGTGGTCAGAGAAGGCAGGTGTGACTTTTATTCTCATTTTTCTGTCAGTTAGGAAATTGCAAAGTAATTGTTGTGATTTATGAGGGAGGTTAAAATTAGTGCATATCTTGTATTTTAATCCTTCGTGCCAAACTGTGTCGAATGCTTTTTGTACATCTTTTGTGATGAGTGCTATCTTGTATGCATCTTTGTTCATGTGGAGGTAATTGGTCATGATATTAAGTGCGTCCTGGGTTGAGTGGTGTGCTCTGAAGCCGAACTGCTTATATGACAGTAGTTGTTCATCCTCAAGATGGTATCTGAGGCGGGTGTTGTATAATCTTTCAAAGGTTTTTCCTAAGATTTCTAATATGCTGATTGGTCTGTAGTTTTGAGGATCTGTTGGGTTTTTATTTGGTTTCGGTATCATGACGGCTGTGGCTGTCTTAAAGAGTTTTGGGAAGTAACCTGTGGCCAGTTGGGTGTTGTATAGGTATGTAATGGCTGTGATTGTTTCTGAGGGGAGGTGCTTCAGGATTGCTTGACCAATCTTGCTGTCACCCGGTGTTTTCTTTTTGGTTTTGTCCAGTGCTTGTTTGACTTCTGTTGGGGTGAAAGGAGCAGTGAGGGTGTGGTCCTGTGTGAGAGTGGAGGTATCTATTGTGTCGTCAGGAGTCGTTCTGTCGTGAAGTGTTTGCATGTGTGTGGTGATGTTGTTTATGTGGTTTAAGATGTACCTTTGTTGTGTGGGGGGGTGTGGGTGGAAAATGTGTTCCCAGTGTTGTTTTAGTGTTTGTGCTACGTCGGCTGGCTCTTTGATTTTCCTACCATTTACTAGCAGGTGATCAAAGGGGGGTCTTGCAGTTCCTTGCAGCTTGGCGATCCTTTGCCAAAACTCTCGGGGGTTATGTGTTCTGTGTTCCTGGGCAGCCTCTACGAGTTTTGCCCAGTGAACATTATGGTCTTGAAGGAGACTGTGGATGATGTGTGTTCTTAGTGTGGTGATGTCTGTGTAAACTGGTGCTAGGTTAAGTTTGTTTAGTTCAAATCGTGTCCTGTAGCAGTGAAGTAGGCGTTGGGTTCTTATGGAGGGTGTGAAGGAGTATTTCCTCTTGAACCGGTGTTTAGGAATGTGGGTATCTGCTATGGCGGTGATAGTGTTGAAAAGGTGAGTCCAGGTTTCCTCAATCATCCTAGTGGGTTGGTGTTCGAGGTTGAGTGTGTATTGCTGTTCAGAGAGTGTGGTTTTGAAGGCATCCCAATCTGCGTGTTGATACTGGTATTGAGGTGAGGCTGTTGGGAGGAGTATGGGATTGTTGGAGAGGTGAAGAGTGATGGGAATGTGGTCTGAGCCTGATAGGGGGCCGGGAGTGATGTAGTGCTGAAATTGGAGGGCAGGGGTGTTGGTGATGACGATGTCTGGAGTGCCTTTTCTGCCAGCAGCGTAGAATGTGGGGAAGAAAGGGCCAATGTGGTGAAGGTTTTTGTGAGTGACCAAAGCGTGTAGTTGTTGGCCAAGGGGGTCGATGTAGTTGTGTTGGAATGCGGTGTGGTGTGCATTGAGGTCGCCCATTAGTATTACAGGTAGGTGTGAGTTGTTAAAGATGGAGTTTAGGTCTGTGAAGGGGATACGCGAGTTAGGTCTCGAGTATGTTGTGCAGATGATAATTTGTCCGTGTTGAGTGTCGATCTTGGCGGCCATGAAGTGTTTGAAGGCAAAGTTGGTGATGAATTCGTGTTTCAAGGAGGATCTGATAAGGATTGCAACGCCCTCGTATAGTTCGTGGGGTGATTGTCTGCTCGTGTAGCCGAAGTGCTTGATTTTGGTGTCTGTGAGTGTTGAGTTGAGGAGGAGGATGTCTGGGTTGTGTTCTTGTATGAGGAGAGAGATGGCGTGTCTGTTTGAGTGATATGCTCTACAGTTGTATTGCATAATGGTGATCATGTTGTATAATTGTTACTTATATGAGATTGAAATTCTGGGGTGCAGGGATGAGGTCTAACTTGTCGAGTGACTGTGAGCGAGGTCTGAGTGTGGTGTATGCAGGTGAGGGATGGGCGGTTACGTGACTGTGTGTGTGGGGGAGTCGGGAGGATGAGTGGAGCGTGCTAGGTTCGTGACGGGGTTGTTTCCTGTTTTCTTAGGGGTAGTGCCGAATAGATTTACTTTAATTATAGATTTAGTTGGATGAGTGTATTTTATAATTCTTTTGCTGTCATGTGTGTAGGAAGAAAGGGGGGAGGTGTTCTTCCTCTTAGGTCTTGTGGTCTTGACCACCAGTTCTGTGGGGGGATGGGCTGCCATTTTATTCTTGGGAGTCTGAGGTGTCAGGGGAAGATTGGGTTTGGTTCGGGGTTTTGTGGTCCGGGAGGTCATCGTAGTCGTGCGGGAAAAGTCAGGTGTTGGCAAGGTCAAGGTGGAGGGGCCGGGAGGTTTTGGACTGATTACTCTGGGGGGTGAGATAGAAGTAGATTGG
>CAUDMG010000177.1:585000-637500 GCA_958450375.1 Homarus gammarus | reverse complement strand
AAAAAAAATTATAAAAAATAAAAAAAATTATATAAAAAAAAAAATAAATATATATAAAAAAATATAAAAAAAAAAAATTATAAAAAAAAAAATAAAAAAAAAAATTATAAAAAAAAAAAAATAAAAAAAAAAAAAATATATAAAAAATATATATAAAAAAAAATATAAAAAAATATAAGAAAAATTATATTTAAAAAAAAAAAATAATATTAAAAAATGGAATTAAACTTATTTTAAATGGCGTTAAACTAACTTTAAATGGCGTTATACTAAATTTAAACACTGTTAAACTCACTTTAATTGGCGTTAAACATATTGCAAATGGCGTTAATTTGGTTTAACGCCATTTAAAGTTAATTTAATGCAATTTGAAGTTGTTTTAAGTCCATTTAGAGTAAGATTAATCCCATTTAAAGTTAGTTTAACACCATTTAAAACATGTTTAACGAAAATTAAAGTTAGTTTACGACATTTAAAGTTAGGTTAGCGCCATTTGAAACGCATTTAACGCCATTTAAAGTTAGTTTCACGCCATTTTAAATTTGTTAAACACCCTTTAAAGTTAGTTTAAAGCCATTTGAAGCACGTTTAACGCCATTTAAAGAAAGTTTAACGCCATTTAAAATAAGTTTAATTCCATTTAGAGTTAGTTAATGCCATTTGAAGATAGCATAACGCTATTTGAAGTTAGTTTAACACCATTTAAAGTTAGTTTAACGTCATTTGAAACACATTTACGCCATTTAAAGTTAGTTTCAGGAAATTTGAAAATTGTTTAACGCCCTTTAAAGTTAGTTTAACGCCATTTGAAAATCATTTGATGCTATTTAACGTTTGTTAAACGCCATTTAATGTTTGTTAAACGCCATTTAATGTTAGTTTAACGCCATTTAAAGTTTGTTTAACGCCATTTAATGTTAGTTTAACGCCATTTAAAATTATTTAACTCCATTTAAATAAAGTTTAACGCCATCTAAAGTTATTTTAACTCCATTTAAAGTTAGTTTAACGCCATTTAAAGGTTCTTGAACTCCATTTAAAGTTAGTTTAACGTCATTTGAAGTTAGTTTAAGGTCACTTGAAGCCATTTAACGCCATTTAAAGTTTGTTTACCCACATTCAAAGCAAGTTTAACGCCATTTAAAGTTAGTTTAATGACATTTAGTTAGTTTAACTCCATATATAGTTAGTTTAACGCCAATTAGAGTTCAACTTACTTAAAATGGCGTGAAACTAGCGCTAAATGGCGTCAAAATCTTTTCATATGGCGTTAAACTAACTTCAAATGGCATAAACTAACTCTAAATGGTATTAAACTAACCTCAAATGGCGTTAAACTAACTTCAAACGGCGTTCAACTTACTTTAATTGGCATTAAACTAACTTTAAATGTTTTTAATTTTACTAAAATGGCGTTAATCTAACTTTATATGACTTTAAATTTGCTATAAATGGCGTTAAAGTAACTTCCAAAGGAGTAAAACAAACTTTGAATGGCGTGAAACTAGCGTTAAATGGCGTCAAAATCTTTTCAAATGGCAACAAATGCATTTCAAATGGCGTTAAACTAACTTCAAATGGCTTAAACTAACTTGGAATGGCGTTAAACTAACTTCAGATGGCGTTAAGCTAACTTCAAATGGGGTTAAACTATGTTTAAATGGGGTTAAGCTAACTTTAAATGGCGTTCAAGTGACTTCATATGGCATTAAACTAACCTCAAATGGAGTTCACCTAACATGAAATGGCGTTCTACTAACTTTAACGTGCGTTAAATGCGTTTCCAATGACGCTAAATTTACTTTAAACAGCGTTAAATGAACTACAATTGGTGTTAACATGTTATAAATGCCTGTAGGGATCTGGGTAGATTTTTAACTATATTCTAAATCCCCAACTCGTAGTAACTTACTTTAAATGGAGTTAAAATTACTTCAAACTGCATTAAAATAACTTTAAATGGCGTTGAACTAACTTTAAATGGCGTTAAACTAATTTTTAATGGGGTTAAACTAACTAAATGAGGTTAAACTAATTCTAAATGGCATTAAACTAACTTTAAAGTGCGTTAAATGCGTTTCAAATGACAATAAACTATCTTTAGAAGGCGTTATATGAACTTCAATTGGTGTTAAACATGATTTAAATGCCGTTAGACTACCTTTAAATGGCGTTATACTAACTTTAAATGGAGTTAAACTCACTTTAGATGGCGTTAAACTTAATTTAAATGGCGTTTTATAACTTTAAATGGCGTTAAACTAACTGTAAATGGATTTATACTAACTTTTAAAGGGGTTAATGCAACTTCAAACAGAGATAAACTAACATTAAACGAACTTTAAATAAGGTTAAAATGTCTTCAAATGGAGCTAAACTTACTCTATATGGCGTTAATCTAACTTTAAATGGCTTTAAATGTGCTTCAAATGGCGTTAAACTAACATTGAAGCGCGTTAATCAAATCTCAAATGACGTGAAACTAACTTTAAATGGCGTTAAATGAGTTTCAAGTATCGTTCAACTAACTTTAAACGGCGTTAAATTAACTTTAATTGGCGTTAAACATGTTTTAAATGGCATTAAACAAACTTTAAATGGCGTTAAATGCACTTCATATGGTGTTAAACTAACTTCCAATGGCGTAAATCTAATTTCAAATGGCATTAAACTAACTTGAAATGGCGTTAAAGTAACTGTAAATTTCGTTAAACTAACTCTAAATTGCATTAAACTATGGCGTTAAACTAACTTTAAATGGCATTAAACATGTTTTAAATGGTTATAAACTAACATTTAATGGCCTTGAACTACCTTAAAAAGTGTTAAACAAACTTCAATTGGCTTTAATCTTACTTTAAAGGGTGTTAAAATAGCTTCAAATTGCCTTAAACTAACTTTAAATGGCGTTAAACTAACTTTATATGAAGATAAATAAACTTCAAATGGCGTTAAACTAACTTTATATGAAGATAAATAAACTTCAAATGGCGTTAAACTAAATTTAAGTGGAGTTTAACCAACTTTAATAAGGTTTAAACTAACTTTAAATGGGGTTAAACTACCTGTAAATGGCGTTCAACTAACGAAAGAGCGTTCAATTACCTTCAAATGGCATTAAAATAACTTCAAATCGCGCTAAACTAACTTCATATGGCGTTAAACTAGCTTCAAATGGCGTTAAACTAACTTCAAATGGAGTTCACCTAACTTTAAATGGCATTCAACTAAATGTAAAAGGCGTTAAGCTAACTTTATATGGAATTAAACTAACTTTAAAAGGCATTAAACTAACTTCAAATGACTCTCAACTACCCTCAAATGGCATTAAACTAACTTCAAATGGCATTAAACTAACTCTAAATGAGGTTAAACTAATTTTTAATGGGGTTAAACTAACTCTAAATGAGGTTAAACTAATTCTAAATGGCATTAAACAAACTTTAAAGTGCGTTAAATGCGTTTCAAATGATGTTAAACTATCTTTAGAAGGCGTTATATGAACTTCAATTGGTGTAAAACATGATTTAAATGCCGTTATACTAACTTTAAATGGAGTTAAACTAACATTAGATGGCGTTAAACTTAATTTAAGTGGCGTTTTATAACGTTAAATGGCGTTAAACTAACTGTAAATGGATTTATACTAACTTTTAAAGGGGTTAATGCAACTTCAAACAGAGAACTTTAAATAGTGTTAAAATGTCTTCAAATGGAGCTAAACTTACTCTATATGGCGTTAATCTAACTTTAAATGGCTTTAAATGTGCTTCAAATGGCGTTAAACTAACATTGAAGCGCGTTAATCAAATCTCAAATGACGTGAAACTAACTTTAAATGGCGTTAAATGAGTTTCAAGTATCGTTCAACTAACTTTAAACGGCGTTAAATTAACTTTAATTGGCGTTAAACATGTTTTAAATGGAATTAAACAAACTTTAAATGGCGTTAAATGCACTTCATATGGCGTTAAACTAACTTCCAATGGCGTAAATCTAATTTCAAATGGCATTAAACTAACTTGAAATGGCGTTAAACTAACTTTAAATGGGATTAAACATGTTTTAAACTAACATTCAATGGCCTTGAACTACCTTAAAAAGTGTTAAACAAACTTCAATTGGCTTTAATCTTACTTTAAAGGGTGTTAAAATAGCTTCAAATTGCCTTAAACTAACTTTAAATGGCGTTAAACTAACTTTATATGAAGATAAATAAACTTCAAATGGCGTTAAACTAACATCAAATGGCGTTAAACGTACTTTAAATGGCGTTAAACAAACTTTAAATGGCGTGAAACTAATGTTAAATGCCGTCAAATGCTTTTCATATGGCGTTAAACTAACTTCAAATGGCGTTAATCTAATTTCAAATGGCATTAAAGTAACTTCAAATGGAGTTGAACTAACTCTAAATGGCGTTAAACCAACTTTTTATGTAGTTCAACTAACTTTAAATGGAGTTAAACTAACTTTATATGGCGTTAAATGAACTTTAATTGGTGTTAAACATGCTTTAAATGGCGTTAAACTAACTTTATATGACGTTAAACTAACTTTAATTGGAGTTCAACTACCTTTAAATGGCGTTAAACTAACTTTAAATGGCGTTATACTAAATTTAAACACTGTTAAACTCACTTTAATTGGCGTTAAACATATTGCAAATGGCGTTAATTTGGTTTAACGCCATTTAAAGTTAATTTAATGCAATTTGAAGTTATTTTAACTCCATTTAAAGTAAGATTAATCCCATTTAAAGTTAGTTTAACACCATTTAAAACATGTTTAACGAAAATTAGTTAGTTTACGACATTTAAAGTTAGGTTAGCGCCATTTGAAACGCATTTAACGCCATTTAAAGTTAGTTTCAGGAAATTTGAAAATTGTTTAACGCCCTTTAAAGTTAGTTTAACGCCATTTGAAAATCATTTGATGCTATTTAACATTTGTTAAACGCCATTTAAAGTTAATTAACGCCATTTAATGTTAGTTTAACGCCATTTAAAGTTATTTAACGCCATTTAAATAAAGTTTAACGCCATCTAAAGTTATTTTAACTCAATTTAAAGTTTGTTTAACGCCATTTAAAGGTAGTTGAACTCAATTTAAAGTTAGTTTAACGTCATTTGAAGTTAGTTTAAGGTCACTTGAAGCGCATTTAACGCCATTTAAAGTTTGTTTATCCACATTTAAAGCAAGTTTAACGCCATTTAAAGTTAGTTTAATGCTATTTACATTTAGTTGAATGCTATTTAAAGTTGGTTGAACGCATTTTAAAGTTAGGTGAACTCAATTTGAAATTAGTTAAGCGCCATTTGAAGTTAGTTTAACGCCATTTGAAGTTAGCTTAACGTCATTTGAAGTTAGTTTAACGCCATTTGAAGTTAGTTTAAGGTCACTTGAAGCGCATTTAATGCCATTTAAAGTTTGTTTAACCACATTTAAAGCAAGTTTAACGCCATTTAAAGTTAGTTAAATGACATTTAGTTAGTTTCACTCCATATAAAGTTAGTTTAACGCCAATTAGAGTTCAACTTACTTAAAATGGCGTGAAACTAGCGCTAAATGGCGTCAAAGTCTTTTCAAATGGCGTTAAACTAACTTCAAATGTCTTAAACTAACTTTAATAGCATTCACCTAACTGTAAATAGCGTTAAACTAACTCTAAATGGCATTAAACTAACCTCAAATGGCATTAAACTAACTTCAAATGGCTTAAACTAACTTTAAATGGCATTAAACAAACATTAAATGGAGTTAAACTAACTTCAAATAACATTAAAGTAACTACAAATGGCGTTAAACTGATTCAAATGACATTAAACTACCTTCATATGGCTTTAATGTAACTTCGCATGGCATTAAACAAACTTTAAATGGATTAAACTTACTTGTAATGGCTTCCACCTAACTTCATATGGCGTTAAACTAACTTCGAATGGCGTTAAACTGACTTCATATGGCGTTAAACTAACTTCAAATGGCGTTAAATTAACTTCAAATTGCGCTAAACTAACTTCAAATCGCGTTAAACTATTTTCAAATGGCATTAAACTAATTTCAAATTGCGTTAAACTAATTTAACTGGCGTTAAACTGATATTAAATGGCATTAAATATGCTTCAAATGGCGTTAAACTAAATTTAAGTGGAGTTAAACCAACTTTAATTAGGTTTAAACTAACTTTAAATGGGGTTAAACCACCTGTAAATGGCGTTCAACTAACGAAAGAGCGTTCAATTACCTTCAAATGGCATTAAAATAACTTCAAATCGCGCTAAACTAACTTCATATGGCGTTAAACTAACTTCAAATGGCGTTAAACTAACTTCAAATGGAGTTCACCTAACTTTAAATGGCATTCAACTAAATGTAAAAGGCGTTAATCTAACTTTATATAGAATTAAACTAACTTTAAAAGGCATTAAACTAACTTCAAATGACTCTCAACTACCCTCAAATGGCATTAAACTAACTTCAAATGGCATTAAACTAACTCTAAATGGCGCTAAACTAACTTTAAATGACTTTAAATTTACACTATATGGCGTCAGACTAACTTTAATTGACTTTAAATTTACTTTAAATGACGTTAAACTAACTTTATATGAATTTAAAATTACTATAAATGGCGTTAAAGTAACTTCAAACGGCGTTCAACTTACTTTAAATGGCGTGAAACTAGCGTTAAATGGCGTCAAAATCTTTTCAAATGGCTTAAACTAAGTTTAAATAGCATTCAACTAACTGTAAATAGCGTTAAACTAACTCTAAATGGCATTAAACTAACCTCAAATGGCGTTAAACTAACTTCAAACGGCGTTCAACTTACTTTAATTGGCATTAAACTAACTTTAAATGACTTTAATTATACTAAAATGGCGTTAAACTAACTTTATATGACTTTAAATTTACTATAAATGGCGTTAAAGTAACTTCCAAAGGCGTTAAACAAACTTTGAATGACGTGAAACTAGCTTTAAATGGCGTCAAAATCTTTTCAAATGGCAACAAATGCTTTTCAAATGGCATTAAACTAACTTCAAATGGCTTAAACTAACTTTAAATGGTTAAACACGTTTCAAATGGCGTTAAACTAACTTTTTATGTAGTTCAACTAACTTTAAATGGCGTTAAACTAACTTTATATGGCGTTAAACTAACTTTAAATGGTTAAACACGTTTCAAATGGCGTTAAACTAACTTTAAACGGCATTAAATGAACTTTAATTGGTGTTAAACATGCTTTAAATGGCGTTAAACTAACTTCATATGACGTTAAACTAACTTTAAATGGAGTTCAACTACCTTTAAATGGCGTTAAACTAACTTTAAATGGCGTTATACTAAATTTAAACACTGTTAAACTCACTTTAATTGGCGTTAAACATATTGCAAATGGCGTTAATTTGGTTTAACGCCATTTAAAGTTAATTTAATGCAATTTGAAGTTATTTTAAGTCCATTTAAAGTAAGATTAATCCCATTTAAAGTTAGTTTAACACCATTTAAAACATGTTTAACGAAAATTAAACTTAGTTTACGACATTTAAAGTTAGGTTAGCGCCATTTGAAACGCATTTAACGCCATTTAAAGTTAGTTTCAGGAAATTTGAAAATTGTTTAACGCCCTTTAAAGTTAGTTTAACGCCATTTGAAAATCATTTGATGCTATTTAACGTTTGTTAAACGCCATTTAAAGTTAATTAACGCCATTTAATGTTAGTTTAACGCCATTTAAAGTTATTTAACGCCATTTAAATAAAGTTTAACGCCATCTAAAGTTATTTTAACTCCATTTAAAGTTAGTTTAACGCCATTTAAAGGTAGTTGACTCAATTTAAAGTTAGTTTAACGTCATTTGAAGTTAGTTTAAGGTCACTTGAAGCGCATTTAACGCCATTTAAAGCTTGTTTATCCACATTTAAAGCAAGTTTAACGCCAAGTAAAGTTAGTTTAATGCTATTTACATTTAGTTGAATGCTATTTAAAGTTGGTTGAACGCATTTTAAAGTTAGGTGAACTCCATTTGAAATTAGTTAAGCGCCATTTGAAGTTAGTTTAAACCCATTTGAAGTTAGCTTAACGTCATTTGAAGTTAGTTTAACGCCATTTCAAGTAAGTTCAACGCCATTTAGAGTTAGTTTAACGCCATTTGAAGTTAGTTTAAGGTCACTTGAAGCGCATTTAACGCCATTTAAAGTTTGTTTAACCACATTTAAAGCAAGTTTAACGCCATTTAAAGTTAGTTAAATGACATTTAGTTAGTTTAACTCCATATAAAGTTAGTTTAACGCCAATTAGAGTTCAACTTACTTAAAATGGCGTGAAACTAGCGCTAGATGGCGTCAAAATCTTTTCAAATGGCGTTAAACTAACTTCAAATGTCTTAAACTAACTTTAATAGCATTCACCTAACTGTAAATAGCGTTAAACTAACTCTAAATGGCATTAAACTAACCTCAAATGGCATTAAACTAACTTCAAATGGCTTAAACGAACTTTAAATGGCATTAAACAAACATTAAATGGAGTTAAACTAACTTCAAATGACATTAAAGTAACTACAAATGGCGTTAAACTGATTCAAATGACATTAAACTACCTTCATATGGCTTTAATGTAACTCGCATGGCATTAAACAAACTTTAAATGGATTAAACTTACTTGTAATGGCTTCCACCTAACTTCATATGGCGTTAAACTAACTTCAAATGGCGTTAAATTAACTTCAAATTGCGCTAAACTAACTTCAAATGGCGTTAAACTATTTTCAAATGGCATTAAACTAATTTCAAATTGCGTTAAACTAATTTAACTGGCGTTAAACTGATATTAAATGGCATTAAATATGCTTCAAATGGCGTTAAACTAAATTTAAGTGGAGTTAAACCAACTTTAATTAGGTTTAAACTAACTTTAAATGGGGTTAAACCACCTGTAAATGGCGTTCAACTAACGAAAGAGCGTTCAATTACCTTCAAATGGCATTAAAATAACTTCAAATCGCGCTAAACTAACTTCATATGGCGTTAAACTAACTTCAAATGGCGTTAAACTAACTTCAAATGGAGTTCACCTAACTTTAAATGGCATTCAACTAAATGTAAAAGGCGTTAAGCTAACTTTATATGGAATTAAACTAACTTTAAAAGGCATTAAACTAACTTCAAATGACTCTCAACTACCCTCAAATGGCATTAAACTAACTTCAAATGGCGTTAAACTAACTCTAAATGGCGCTAAACTAACTTTAAATGACTTTAAATTTACACTATATGGCGTCAGACTAACTTTAATTGACTTTAAATTTACTTTAAATGACGTTAAACTAACTTTATATGAATTTAAAATTACTATAAATGGCGTTAAAGTAACTTCAAACGGCGTTCAACTTACTTTAAATGGCGTGAAACTAGCGTTAAATGGCGTCAAAATCTTTTCAAATGGCTTAAACTAACATTAAATAGCATTCAACTAACTGTATATAGCATTAAACTAACCTCAAATGGCGTTAAACTAACTTCAAACGGCGTTCAACTTACTTTAATTGGCATTAAACTAACTTTAAATGACTTTAATTTTACTAAAATGGCGTTAAACTAACTTTACATGACTTTAAATTTACTAAAAATGGCGTTAAAGTAACTTCCAATGGCGTTAAACAAACTTTGAATGGCGTGAAACTAGCTTTAAATGGCGTCAAAATCTTTTCAAATGGCAACAAATGCTTTTCAAATGGCGTTAAACTAACTTCAAATGGCTTAAACTAACTTTAAATGGTTAAACACGTTTCAAATGGCGTTAAACTAACTTTTTATGTAGTTCAACTAACTTTAAATGGCGTTAAACTAACTTTATATGGCGTTAAACCAACTTTAAATGGTTAAACACGTTTCAAATGGCGTTAAACTAACTTTAAACGGCATTAAATGAACTTTAATTGGTGTTAAACATGCTTTAAATGGCGTTAAACTAACTTTAAATGGCGTTATACTAAATTTAAACACTGTTAAACTCACTTAAATTGGCGTTAAACATATTGCAAATGGCGTTAATTTGGTTTAACGCCATTTAAAGTTAATTTAATGCAATTTGAAGTTATTTTAAGTCCATTTAAAGTAAGATTAATCCCATTTAAAGTTAGTTTAACACCATTTAAAACATGTTTAACGAAAATTAAAGTTAGTTTACGACATTTAAAGTTAGGTTAGCGCCATTTGAAACGAATTTAACGCCATTTAAAGTTAGTTTCACGCCATTTTAAATTTGTTAAACACCCTTTAAAGTTAGTTTAAAGCCATTTAAAGCACGTTTAACCCAATTTAAAGAAAGTTTAACGCCATTTGCAATATGTTTAACGCCCATTAAAGTTAGTTTAACAGTGTTTAAATTTAGTATAACGCCATTTAAAGTTAGTTTAACGCCATTTAAAATAAGTTTAATTCCATTTAGAGTTAGTTAATGCCATTTGAAGATAGCATAACGCTATTTGAAGTTAGTTTAACACCACTTAAAGTTAGTTTAACGTCATTTGAAACACATTTAACGCCATTTAAAGTTAGTTTCAGGAAATTTGAAAATTGTTTAACGCCCTTTAAAGTTAGTTTAACGCCATTTCAAAATCATTTGATGCTATTTAACGTTTGTTAAACGCCATTTAAAGTTAATTAACGCCATTTAATGTTAGTTTAACGCCATTTAAAGTTATTTAACGCCATTTAAATAAAGTTTAACGCCATCTAAAGTTATTTTAACTTCATTTAAAGTTAGCTTAACGCCATTTAAAGGTAGTTGAACTCAATTTAAAGTTAGTTTAACGTCATTTGAAGTTAGTTTAAGGTCACTTGAAGCGCATTTTACGCCATTTAAAGTTTGTTTATCCACATTTAAAGCAAGTTTAACGCCATTTGAAGTTAGTTTAATGCTATTTACATTTAGTTGAATGCTATTTAAAGTTGGTTGAACGCATTTTAAAGTTAGGTCAACTCCATTTGAAATTAGTTAAGCGCCATTTGAAGTTAGTTTAACGCCATTTGAAGTTAGCTTAACGTCATTTGAAGTTAGTTTAACGCCATTTCAAGTAAGTTCAACGCCATTTAGAGTTAGTTTAACGCCATTTGAAGTTAGTTTAAGGTCACTTGAAGCGCATTTAACGCCATTTAAAGTTTGTTAACCACATTTAAAGCAAGTTTAACGCCATTTAAAGTTAGTTTAATGCTATTTACATTTAGTTGAATGTTATTTAAAGTTGGTTGAACGCATTTTAAAGTTAGGTGAACTCCATTTGAAATTAGTTAAGCGCCATTTGAAGTTAGTTTAACGCCATTTGAAGTTAGCTTAACGTCATTTGAAGTTAGTTTAACGCCATTTCAAGTAAGTTCAACGCCATTTAGAGTTAGTTTAACGCCATTTGAAGTTAGTTTAAGGTCACTTGAAGCGCATTTAACGCCATTTAAAGTTTGTTTAACCACATTTAAAGCAAGTTTAACGCCATTTAAAGTTAGCTAAATGACATTTAGTTAGTTTAACGCCAATTAGAGTTCAACTTACTTAAAATGGCGTGAAACTAGCGCTAAATGGCGTCAAAATCTTTTCAAATGGCGTTGAACTAACTTCAAATGTCTTAAACTAACTTTAATAGCATTCACCTAACTGTAAATAGCGTTAAACTAACTCTAAATGGCATTAAACTAACCTCAAATGGCATTAAACTAACTTCAAATGGCTTAAACTAACTTTAAATGGCATTAAACAAACATTAAATGGAGTTAAACTAACTTCAAATGACATTAAAGTAACTACAAATGGCGTTAAACTGATTCAAATGACATTAAACTACCTTCATATGGCTTTAATGTAACTTCGCATGGCATTAAACAAACTTTAAATGGATTAAACTTACTTGTAATGGCTTCCACCTAACTTCATATGGCGTTAAACTAACTTCGAATGGCGTTAAACTGACTTCATATGGCGTTAAACTAACTTCAAATGGCTTTAAATTAACTTCAAATTGTGCTAAACTAACTTCAAATGGCGTTAAACTATTTTCAAATGGCATTAAACTAATTTCAAATTGCGTTAAACTAATTTAACTGGCATTAAACTGATATTAAATGGCATTAAATATGCTTCAAATGGCGTTAAACTAAATTTAAGTGGAGTTAAACCAACTTTAATTAGGTTTAAACTAACTTTAAATGGGGTTAAACCACCTGTAAATGGCGTTCAACTAACGAAAGAGCGTTCAATTACCTTCAAATGGCATTAAAATAACTTCAAATCGCGCTAAACTAACTTCATATGGCGTTAAACTAACTTCAAATGGCGTTAACTAACTTCAAATGGAGTTCACCTAACTTTAAATGGCATTCAACTAAATGTAAAAGGCGTTAAGCTAACTTTATATGGAATTAAACTAACTTTAAAAGGCATTAAACTAACTTCAAATGACTCTCAACTACCCTCAAATGGCATTAAACTAACTTCAAATGGCGTTAAACTAACTCTAAATGGCGCTAAACTAACTTTAAATGACTTTAAATTTACAGTATATGGCGTCAGACTAACTTTAATTGACTTTAAATTTACTTTAAATGACGTTAAACTAACTTTATATGAATTTAAAATTACTATAAATGGCGTTAAAGTAACTTCAAACGGCGTTCAACTTACTTTAAATGGCGTGAAACTAGCGTTAAATGGCGTCAAAATCTTTTCAAATGGCTTAAACTAACTTTAAATAGCATTCAACTAACTGTAAATAGCGTTAAACTAACTCTAAATGGCATTAAACTAACCTCAAATGGCGTTAAACTAATTTCAAACGGCGTTCAACTTACTTTAATTGGCATTAAACTAACTTTAAATGACTTTAATTATACTAAAATGGCGTTAAACTAACTTTATATGACTTTAAATTTACTATAAATGGCGTTAAAGTAACTTCCAAAGGCGTTAAACAAACTTTGAATGACGTGAAACTAGCTTTAAATGGCGTCAAAATCTTTTCAAATGGCAACAAATGCTTTTCAAATGGCATTAAACTAACTTCAAATGGCTTAAACTAACTTTAAATGGTTAAACACGTTTCAAATGGCGTTAAACTAACTTTTTATGTAGTTCAACTAACTTTAAATGGCGTTAAACTAACTTTATATGGCGTTAAACTAACTTTAAATGGTTAAACACGTTTCAAATGGCGTTAAACTAACTTTAAACGGCATTAAATGAACTTTAATTGGTGTTAAACATGCTTTAAATGGCGTTAAACTAACTTCATATGACGTTAAACTAACTTTAAATGGAGTTCAACTACCTTTAAATGGCGTTAAACTAACTTTAAATGGCGTTATACTAAATTTAAACACTGTTAAACTCACTTTAATTGGCGTTAAACATATTGCAAATGGCGTTAATTTGGTTTAACGCCATTTAAAGTTAATTTAATGCAATTTGAAGTTATTTTAAGTCCATTTAAAGTAAGATTAATCCCATTTAAAGTTAGTTTAACACCATTTAAAACATGTTTAACGAAAATTAAACTTAGTTTACGACATTTAAAGTTAGGTTAGCGCCATTTGAAACGCATTTAACGCCATTTAAAGTTAGTTTCAGGAAATTTGAAAATTGTTTAACGCCCTTTAAAGTTAGTTTAACGCCATTTGAAAATCATTTGATGCTATTTAACGTTTGTTAAACGCCATTTAAAGTTAATTAACGCCATTTAATGTTAGTTTAACGCCATTTAAAGTTATTTAACGCCATTTAAATAAAGTTTAACGCCATCTAAAGTTATTTTAACTCAATTTAAAGTTTGTTTAACGCCATTTAAAGGTAGTTGAACTCAATTTAAAGTTAGTTTAACGTCATTTGAAGTTAGTTTAAGGTCACTTGAAGCGCATTTAACGCCATTAAAGTTTGTTTATCCACATTTAAAGCAAGTTTAACGCCATTTAAAGTTAGTTTAATGCTATTTACATTTAGTTGAATGCTATTTAAAGTTGGTTGAACGCATTTTAAAGTTAGGTGAACTCCATTTGAAATTAGTTAAGCGCCATTTGAAGTTAGTTTAACGCCATTTGAAGTTAGCTTAACGTCATTTGAAGTTAGTTTAACGCCATTTCAAGTAAGTTCAACGCCATTTAGAGTTAGTTTAACGCCATTTGAAGTTAGTTTAAGGTCACTTGAAGCGCATTTAATGCCATTTAAAGTTTGTTTAACCACATTTAAAGCAAGTTTAACGCCATTTAAAGTTAGTTAAATGACATTTAGTTAGTTTAACTCCATATAAAGTTAGTTTAACGCCAATTAGAGTTCAACTTACTTAAAATGGCGTGAAACTAGCGCTATATGGCGTCAAAGTCTTTTCAAATGGCGTTAAACTAACTTCAAATGTCTTAAACTAACTTTAATAGCATTCACCTAACTGTAAATAGCGTTAAACTAACTCTAAATGGCATTAAACTAACCTCAAATGGCATTAAACTAACTTCAAATGGCTTAAACTAACTTTAAATGGCATTAAACAAACATTAAATGGAGTTAAACTAACTTCAAATAACATTAAAGTAACTACAAATGGCGTTAAACTGATTCAAATGACATTAAACTACCTTCATATGGCTTTAATGTAACTTCGCATGGCATTAAACAAACTTTAAATGGATTAAACTTACTTGTAATGGCTTCCACCTAACTTCATATGGCGTTAAACTAACTTCGAATGGCGTTAAACTGACTTCATATGGCGTTAAACTAACTTCAAATGGCGTTAAATTAACTTCAAATTGCGCTAAACTAACTTCAAATCGCGTTAAACTATTTTCAAATGGCATTAAACTAATTTCAAATTGCGTTAAACTAATTTAACTGGCGTTAAACTGATATTAAATGGCATTAAATATGCTTCAAATGGCGTTAAACTAAATTTAAGTGGAGTTAAACCAACTTTAATTAGGTTTAAACTAACTTTAAATGGGGTTAAACCACCTGTAAATGGCGTTCAACTAACGAAAGAGCGTTCAATTACCTTCAAATGGCATTAAAATAACTTCAAATAGCGCTAAACTAACTTCATATGGCGTTAAACTAACTTCAAATGGCGTTAAACTAACTTCAAATGGAGTTCACCTAACTTTAAATGGCATTCAACTAAATGTAAAAGGCGTTAATCTAACTTTATATGGAATTAAACTAACTTTAAATGGCATTAAACTAACTTCAAATGACTCTCAACTACCCTCAAATGGCATTAAACTAACTTCAAATGGCATTAAACTAACTCTAAATGGCGCTAAACTAACTTTAAATGACTTTAAATTTACACTATATGGCGTCAGACTAACTTTAATTGACTTTAAATTTACTTTAAATGACGTTAAACTAACTTTATATGACTTTAAATTTACTAAAAATGGCGTTAAAGTAACTTCCAAAGGCGTTAAACAAACTTTGAATGGCGTGAAACTAGCTGTAAATGGCGTCAAAATCTTTTCAAATGGCAACAAATGCTTTTCAAATGGCGTTAAACTAACTTCATATGGCTTAAACTAACTTTAAATGGTTAAACACGTTTCAAATGGCGTTAAACTAACTTTTTATGTAGTTCAACTAACTTTAAATGGCGTTAAACTAACTTTATATGGCGTTAAACTAACTTTAAATGGTTAAACACGTTTTAAATGGCGTTAAACTAACTTTAAACGGCATTAAATGAACTTTAATTGGTGTTAAACATGCTTTAAATGGCGTTAAACTAACTTCATATGACGTTAAACTAACTTTAAATGGAGTTCAACTACCTTTAAATGGCGTTAAACTAACTTTAAATGGCGTTATACTAAATTTAAACACTGTTAAACTCACTTTAATTGGCGTTAAACATATTGCAAATGGCGTTAATTTGGTTTAACGCCATTTAAAGTTAATTTAATGCAATTTGAAGTTATTTTAAGTCCATTTAAAGTAAGATTAATCCCATTTAAAGTTAGTTTAACACCATTTAAAACATGTTTAACGAAAATTAAACTTAGTTTACGACATTTAAAGTTAGGTTAGCGCCATTTGAAACGCATTTAACGCCATTTAAAGTTAGTTTCAGGAAATTTGAAAATTGTTTAACGCCCTTTAAAGTTAGTTTAACGCCATTTGAAAATCATTTGATGCTATTTAACGTTTGTTAAACGCCATTTAAAGTTAATTAACGCCATTTAATGTTAGTTTAACGCCATTTAAAGTTATTTAACGCCATTTAAATAAAGTTTAACGCCATCTAAAGTTATTTTAACTCAATTTAAAGTTTGTTTAACGCCATTTAAAGGTAGTTGAACTCAATTTAAAGTTAGTTTAACGTCATTTGAAGTTAGTTTAAGGTCACTTGAAGCGCATTTAACGCCATTAAAGTTTGTTTATCCACATTTAAAGCAAGTTTAACGCCATTTAAAGTTAGTTTAATGCTATTTACATTTAGTTGAATGCTATTTAAAGTTGGTTGAACGCATTTTAAAGTTAGGTGAACTCCATTTGAAATTAGTTAAGCGCCATTTGAAGTTAGTTTAACGCCATTTGAAGTTAGCTTAACGTCATTTGAAGTTAGTTTAACGCCATTTCAAGTAAGTTCAACGCCATTTAGAGTTAGTTTAACGCCATTTGAAGTTAGTTTAAGGTCACTTGAAGCGCATTTAATGCCATTTAAAGTTTGTTTAACCACATTTAAAGCAAGTTTAACGCCATTTAAAGTTAGTTAAATGACATTTAGTTAGTTTAACTCCATATAAAGTTAGTTTAACGCCAATTAGAGTTCAACTTACTTAAAATGGCGTGAAACTAGCGCTAAATGGCGTCAAAGTCTTTTCAAATGGCGTTAAACTAACTTCAAATGTCTTAAACTAACTTTAATAGCATTCACCTAACTGTAAATAGCGTTAAACTAACTCTAAATGGCATTAAACTAACCTCAAATGGCATTAAACTAACTTCAAATGGCTTAAACTAACTTTAAATGGCATTAAACAAACATTAAATGGAGTTAAACTAACTTCAAATAACATTAAAGTAACTACAAATGGCGTTAAACTGATTCAAATGACATTAAACTACCTTCATATGGCTTTAATGTAACTTCGCATGGCATTAAACAAACTTTAAATGGATTAAACTTACTTGTAATGGCTTCCACCTAACTTCATATGGCGTTAAACTAACTTCGAATGGCGTTAAACTGACTTCATATGGCGTTAAACTAACTTCAAATGGCGTTAAATTAACTTCAAATTGCGCTAAACTAACTTCAAATCGCGTTAAACTATTTTCAAATGGCATTAAACTAATTTCAAATTGCGTTAAACTAATTTAACTGGCGTTAAACTGATATTAAATGGCATTAAATATGCTTCAAATGGCGTTAAACTAAATTTAAGTGGAGTTAAACCAACTTTAATTAGGTTTAAACTAACTTTAAATGGGGTTAAACCACCTGTAAATGGCGTTCAACTAACGAAAGAGCGTTCAATTACCTTCAAATAGCGCTAAACTAACTTCATATGGCGTTAAACTAACTTCAAATGGCGTTAAACTAACTTCAAATGGAGTTCACCTAACTTTAAATGGCATTCAACTAAATGTAAAAGGCGTTAATCTAACTTTATATGGAATTAAACTAACTTTAAATGGCATTAAACTAACTTCAAATGACTCTCAACTACCCTCAAATGGCATTAAACTAACTTCAAATGGCATTAAACTAACTCTAAATGGCGCTAAACTAACTTTAAATGACTTTAAATTTACACTATATGGCGTCAGACTAACTTTAATTGACTTTAAATTTACTTTAAATGACGTTAAACTAACTTTATATGACTTTAAATTTACTAAAAATGGCGTTAAAGTAACTTCCAAAGGCGTTAAACAAACTTTGAATGGCGTGAAACTAGCTGTAAATGGCGTCAAAATCTTTTCAAATGGCAACAAATGCTTTTCAAATGGCGTTAAACTAACTTCATATGGCTTAAACTAACTTTAAATGGTTAAACACGTTTCAAATGGCGTTAAACTAACTTTTTATGTAGTTCAACTAACTTTAAATGGCGTTAAACTAACTTTATATGGCGTTAAACTAACTTTAAATGGTTAAACACGTTTCAAATGGCGTTAAACTAACTTTAAACGGCATTAAATGAACTTTAATTGGTGTTAAACATGCTTTAAATGGCGTTAAACTAACTTCATATGACGTTAAACTAACTTTAAATGGAGTTCAACTACCTTTAAATGGCGTTAAACTAACTTTAAATGGCGTTATACTAAATTTAAACACTGTTAAACTCACTTTAATTGGCGTTAAACATATTGCAAATGGCGTTAATTTGGTTTAACGCCATTTAAAGTTAATTTAATGCAATTTGAAGTTATTTTAAGTCCATTTAAAGTAAGATTAATCCCATTTAAAGTTAGTTTAACACCATTTAAAACATGTTTAACGAAAATTAAACTTAGTTTACGACATTTAAAGTTAGGTTAGCGCCATTTGAAACGCATTTAACGCCATTTAAAGTTAGTTTCAGGAAATTTGAAAATTGTTTAACGCCCTTTAAAGTTAGTTTAACGCCATTTGAAAATCATTTGATGCTATTTAACGTTTGTTAAACGCCATTTAAAGTTAATTAACGCCATTTAATGTTAGTTTAACGCCATTTAAAGTTATTTAACGCCATTTAAATAAAGTTTAACGCCATCTAAAGTTATTTTAACTCCATTTAAAGTTAGTTTAACGCCATTTAAAGGTAGTTGACTCAATTTAAAGTTAGTTTAACGTCATTTGAAGTTAGTTTAAGGTCACTTGAAGCGCATTTAACGCCATTTAAAGCTTGTTTATCCACATTTAAAGCAAGTTTAACGCCAAGTAAAGTTAGTTTAATGCTATTTGCATTTAGTTGAATGCTATTTAAAGTTGGTTGAACGCATTTTAAAGTTAGGTGAACTCCATTTGAAATTAGTTAAGCGCCATTTGAAGTTAGTTTAACGCCATTTGAAGTTAGCTTAACGTCATTTGAAGTTAGTTTAACGCCATTTCAAGTAAGTTCAACGCCATTTAGAGTTAGTTTAACGCCATTTGAAGTTAGTTTAAGGTCACTTGAAGCGCATTTAACGCCATTTAAAGTTTGTTTAACCACATTTAAAGCAAGTTTAACGCCATTTAAAGTTAGTTAAATGACATTTAGTTAGTTTAACTCCATATAAAGTTAGTTTAACGCCAATTAGAGTTCAACTTACTTAAAATGGCGTGAAACTAGCGCTAGATGGCGTCAAAATCTTTTCAAATGGCGTTAAACTAACTTCAAATGTCTTAAACTAACTTTAATAGCATTCACCTAACTGTAAATAGCGTTAAACTAACTCTAAATGGCATTAAACTAACCTCAAATGGCATTAAACTAACTTCAAATGGCTTAAACTAACTTTAAATGGCATTAAACAAACATTAAATGGAGTTAAACTAACTTCAAATGACATTAAAGTAACTACAAATGGCGTTAAACTGATTCAAATGACATTAAACTACCTTCATATGGCTTTAATGTAACTTCGCATGGCATTAAACAAACTTTAAATGGATTAAACTTACTTGTAATGGCTTCCACCTAACTTCATATGGCGTTAAACTAACTTCAAATGGCGTTAAATTAACTTCAAATTGCGCTAAACTAACTTCAAATGGCGTTAAACTATTTTCAAATGGCATTAAACTAATTTCAAATTGCGTTAAACTAATTTAACTGGCGTTAAACTGATATTAAATGGCATTAAATATGCTTCAAATGGCGTTAAACTAAATTTAAGTGGAGTTAAACCAACTTTAATTAGGTTTAAACTAACTTTAAATGGGGTTAAACCACCTGTAAATGGCGTTCAACTAACGAAAGAGCGTTCAATTACCTTCAAATGGCATTAAAATAACTTCAAATCGCGCTAAACTAACTTCATATGGCGTTAAACTAACTTCAAATGGCGTTAACTAACTTCAAATGGAGTTCACCTAACTTTAAATGGCATTCAACTAAATGTAAAAGGCGTTAAGCTAACTTTATATGGAATTAAACTAACTTTAAAAGGCATTAAACTAACTTCAAATGACTCTCAACTACCCTCAAATGGCATTAAACTAACTTCAAATGGCGTTAAACTAACTCTAAATGGCGCTAAACTAACTTTAAATGACTTTAAATTTACAGTATATGGCGTCAGACTAACTTTAATTGACTTTAAATTTACTTTAAATGACGTTAAACTAACTTTATATGAATTTAAAATTACTATAAATGGCGTTAAAGTAACTTCAAACGGCGTTCAACTTACTTTAAATGGCGTGAAACTAGCGTTAAATGGCGTCAAAATCTTTTCAAATGGCTTAAACTAACTTTAAATAGCATTCAACTAACTGTAAATAGCGTTAAACTAACTCTAAATGGCATTAAACTAACCTCAAATGGCGTTAAACTAATTTCAAACGGCGTTCAACTTACTTTAATTGGCATTAAACTAACTTTAAATGACTTTAATTATACTAAAATGGCGTTAAACTAACTTTATATGACTTTAAATTTACTATAAATGGCGTTAAAGTAACTTCCAAAGGCGTTAAACAAACTTTGAATGACGTGAAACTAGCTTTAAATGGCGTCAAAATCTTTTCAAATGGCAACAAATGCTTTTCAAATGGCATTAAACTAACTTCAAATGGCTTAAACTAACTTTAAATGGTTAAACACGTTTCAAATGGCGTTAAACTAACTTTTTATGTAGTTCAACTAACTTTAAATGGCGTTAAACTAACTTTATATGGCGTTAAACTAACTTTAAATGGTTAAACACGTTTCAAATGGCGTTAAACTAACTTTAAACGGCATTAAATGAACTTTAATTGGTGTTAAACATGCTTTAAATGGCGTTAAACTAACTTCATATGACGTTAAACTAACTTTAAATGGAGTTCAACTACCTTTAAATGGCGTTAAACTAACTTTAAATGGCGTTATACTAAATTTAAACACTGTTAAACTCACTTTAATTGGCGTTAAACATATTGCAAATGGCGTTAATTTGGTTTAACGCCATTTAAAGTTAATTTAATGCAATTTGAAGTTATTTTAAGTCCATTTAAAGTAAGATTAATCCCATTTAAAGTTAGTTTAACACCATTTAAAACATGTTTAACGAAAATTAAACTTAGTTTACGACATTTAAAGTTAGGTTAGCGCCATTTGAAACGCATTTAACGCCATTTAAAGTTAGTTTCAGGAAATTTGAAAATTGTTTAACGCCCTTTAAAGTTAGTTTAACGCCATTTGAAAATCATTTGATGCTATTTAACGTTTGTTAAACGCCATTTAAAGTTAATTAACGCCATTTAATGTTAGTTTAACGCCATTTAAAGTTATTTAACGCCATTTAAATAAAGTTTAACGCCATCTAAAGTTATTTTAACTCAATTTAAAGTTTGTTTAACGCCATTTAAAGGTAGTTGAACTCAATTTAAAGTTAGTTTAACGTCATTTGAAGTTAGTTTAAGGTCACTTGAAGCGCATTTAACGCCATTAAAGTTTGTTTATCCACATTTAAAGCAAGTTTAACGCCATTTAAAGTTAGTTTAATGCTATTTACATTTAGTTGAATGCTATTTAAAGTTGGTTGAACGCATTTTAAAGTTAGGTGAACTCCATTTGAAATTAGTTAAGCGCCATTTGAAGTTAGTTTAACGCCATTTGAAGTTAGCTTAACGTCATTTGAAGTTAGTTTAACGCCATTTCAAGTAAGTTCAACGCCATTTAGAGTTAGTTTAACGCCATTTGAAGTTAGTTTAAGGTCACTTGAAGCGCATTTAATGCCATTTAAAGTTTGTTTAACCACATTTAAAGCAAGTTTAACGCCATTTAAAGTTAGTTAAATGACATTTAGTTAGTTTAACTCCATATAAAGTTAGTTTAACGCCAATTAGAGTTCAACTTACTTAAAATGGCGTGAAACTAGCGCTAAATGGCGTCAAAGTCTTTTCAAATGGCGTTAAACTAACTTCAAATGTCTTAAACTAACTTTAATAGCATTCACCTAACTGTAAATAGCGTTAAACTAACTCTAAATGGCATTAAACTAACCTCAAATGGCATTAAACTAACTTCAAATGGCTTAAACTAACTTTAAATGGCATTAAACAAACATTAAATGGAGTTAAACTAACTTCAAATAACATTAAAGTAACTACAAATGGCGTTAAACTGATTCAAATGACATTAAACTACCTTCATATGGCTTTAATGTAACTTCGCATGGCATTAAACAAACTTTAAATGGATTAAACTTACTTGTAATGGCTTCCACCTAACTTCATATGGCGTTAAACTAACTTCGAATGGCGTTAAACTGACTTCATATGGCGTTAAACTAACTTCAAATGGCGTTAAATTAACTTCAAATTGCGCTAAACTAACTTCAAATCGCGTTAAACTATTTTCAAATGGCATTAAACTAATTTCAAATTGCGTTAAACTAATTTAACTGGCGTTAAACTGATATTAAATGGCATTAAATATGCTTCAAATGGCGTTAAACTAAATTTAAGTGGAGTTAAACCAACTTTAATTAGGTTTAAACTAACTTTAAATGGGGTTAAACCACCTGTAAATGGCGTTCAACTAACGAAAGAGCGTTCAATTACCTTCAAATGGCATTAAAATAACTTCAAATAGCGCTAAACTAACTTCATATGGCGTTAAACTAACTTCAAATGGCGTTAAACTAACTTCAAATGGAGTTCACCTAACTTTAAATGGCATTCAACTAAATGTAAAAGGCGTTAATCTAACTTTATATGGAATTAAACTAACTTTAAATGGCATTAAACTAACTTCAAATGACTCTCAACTACCCTCAAATGGCATTAAACTAACTTCAAATGGCATTAAACTAACTCTAAATGGCGCTAAACTAACTTTAAATGACTTTAAATTTACACTATATGGCGTCAGACTAACTTTAATTGACTTTAAATTTACTTTAAATGACGTTAAACTAACTTTATATGACTTTAAATTTACTAAAAATGGCGTTAAAGTAACTTCCAAAGGCGTTAAACAAACTTTGAATGGCGTGAAACTAGCTGTAAATGGCGTCAAAATCTTTTCAAATGGCAACAAATGCTTTTCAAATGGCGTTAAACTAACTTCATATGGCTTAAACTAACTTTAAATGGTTAAACACGTTTCAAATGGCGTTAAACTAACTTTTTATGTAGTTCAACTAACTTTAAATGGCGTTAAACTAACTTTATATGGCGTTAAACTAACTTTAAATGGTTAAACACGTTTCAAATGGCGTTAAACTAACTTTAAACGGCATTAAATGAACTTTAATTGGTGTTAAACATGCTTTAAATGGCGTTAAACTAACTTCATATGACGTTAAACTAACTTTAAATGGAGTTCAACTACCTTTAAATGGCGTTAAACTAACTTTAAATGGCGTTATACTAAATTTAAACACTGTTAAACTCACTTTAATTGGCGTTAAACATATTGCAAATGGCGTTAATTTGGTTTAACGCCATTTAAAGTTAATTTAATGCAATTTGAAGTTATTTTAAGTCCATTTAAAGTAAGATTAATCCCATTTAAAGTTAGTTTAACACCATTTAAAACATGTTTAACGAAAATTAAACTTAGTTTACGACATTTAAAGTTAGGTTAGCGCCATTTGAAACGCATTTAACGCCATTTAAAGTTAGTTTCAGGAAATTTGAAAATTGTTTAACGCCCTTTAAAGTTAGTTTAACGCCATTTGAAAATCATTTGATGCTATTTAACGTTTGTTAAACGCCATTTAAAGTTAATTAACGCCATTTAATGTTAGTTTAACGCCATTTAAAGTTATTTAACGCCATTTAAATAAAGTTTAACGCCATCTAAAGTTATTTTAACTCCATTTAAAGTTAGTTTAACGCCATTTAAAGGTAGTTGACTCAATTTAAAGTTAGTTTAACGTCATTTGAAGTTAGTTTAAGGTCACTTGAAGCGCATTTAACGCCATTTAAAGCTTGTTTATCCACATTTAAAGCAAGTTTAACGCCAAGTAAAGTTAGTTTAATGCTATTTGCATTTAGTTGAATGCTATTTAAAGTTGGTTGAACGCATTTTAAAGTTAGGTGAACTCCATTTGAAATTAGTTAAGCGCCATTTGAAGTTAGTTTAACGCCATTTGAAGTTAGCTTAACGTCATTTGAAGTTAGTTTAACGCCATTTCAAGTAAGTTCAACGCCATTTAGAGTTAGTTTAACGCCATTTGAAGTTAGTTTAAGGTCACTTGAAGCGCATTTAACGCCATTTAAAGTTTGTTTAACCACATTTAAAGCAAGTTTAACGCCATTTAAAGTTAGTTAAATGACATTTAGTTAGTTTAACTCCATATAAAGTTAGTTTAACGCCAATTAGAGTTCAACTTACTTAAAATGGCGTGAAACTAGCGCTAGATGGCGTCAAAATCTTTTCAAATGGCGTTAAACTAACTTCAAATGTCTTAAACTAACTTTAATAGCATTCACCTAACTGTAAATAGCGTTAAACTAACTCTAAATGGCATTAAACTAACCTCAAATGGCATTAAACTAACTTCAAATGGCTTAAACTAACTTTAAATGGCATTAAACAAACATTAAATGGAGTTAAACTAACTTCAAATGACATTAAAGTAACTACAAATGGCGTTAAACTGATTCAAATGACATTAAACTACCTTCATATGGCTTTAATGTAACTTCGCATGGCATTAAACAAACTTTAAATGGATTAAACTTACTTGTAATGGCTTCCACCTAACTTCATATGGCGTTAAACTAACTTCAAATGGCGTTAAATTAACTTCAAATTGCGCTAAACTAACTTCAAATGGCGTTAAACTATTTTCAAATGGCATTAAACTAATTTCAAATTGCGTTAAACTAATTTAACTGGCGTTAAACTGATATTAAATGGCATTAAATATGCTTCAAATGGCGTTAAACTAAATTTAAGTGGAGTTAAACCAACTTTAATTAGGTTTAAACTAACTTTAAATGGGGTTAAACCACCTGTAAATGGCGTTCAACTAACGAAAGAGCGTTCAATTACCTTCAAATGGCATTAAAATAACTTCAAATCGCGCTAAACTAACTTCATATGGCGTTAAACTAACTTCAAATGGCGTTAAACTAACTTCAAATGGAGTTCACCTAACTTTAAATGGCATTCAACTAAATGTAAAAGGCGTTAAGCTAACTTTATATGGAATTAAACTAACTTTAAAAGGCATTAAACTAACTTCAAATGACTCTCAACTACCCTCAAATGGCATTAAACTAACTTCAAATGGCGTTAAACTAACTCTAAATGGCGCTAAACTAACTTTAAATGACTTTAAATTTACACTATATGGCGTCAGACTAACTTTAATTGACTTTAAATTTACTTTAAATGACGTTAAAATAACTTTATATGAATTTAAAATTACTATAAATGGCGTTAAAGTAACTTCAAACGGCGTTCAACTTACTTTAAATGGCGTGAAACTAGCGTTAAATGGCGTCAAAATCTTTTCAGATGGCTTAAACTAACTTTAAATAGCATTCAACTAACTGTATATAGCATTAAACTAACCTCAAATGGCGTTAAACTAACTTCAAACGGCGTTCAACTTACTTTAATTGGCATTAAACTAACTTTAAATGACTTTAATTTTACTAAAATGGCGTTAAACTAACTTTACATGACTTTAAATTTACTAAAAATGGCGTTAAAGTAACTTCCAATGGCGTTAAACAAACTTTGAATGGCGTGAAACTAGCTTTAAATGGCGTCAAAATCTTTTCAAATGGCAACAAATGCTTTTCAAATGGCGTTAAACTAACTTCAAATGGCTTAAACTAACTTTAAATGGTTAAACACGTTTCAAATGGCATTAAACTAACTTTTTATGTAGTTCAACTAACTTTAAATGGCGTTAAACTAACTTTATATGGCGTTAAACCAACTTTAAATGGTTAAACACGTTTCAAATGGCGTTAAACTAACTTTAAACGGCATTAAATGAACTTTAATTGGTGTTAAACATGCTTTAAATGGCGTTAAACTAACTTTAAATGGCGTTATACTAAATTTAAACACTGTTAAACTCACTTAAATTGGCGTTAAACATATTGCAAATGGCGTTAATTTGGTTTAACGCCATTTAAAGTTAATTTAATGCAATTTGAAGTTATTTTAAGTCCATTTAAAGTAAGATTAATCCCATTTAAAGTTAGTTTAACACCATTTAAAACATGTTTAACGAAAATTAAAGTTAGTTTACGACATTTAAAGTTAGGTTAGCGCCATTTGAAACGCATTTAACGCCATTTAAAGTTAGTTTCACGCCATTTTAAATTTGTTAAACACCCTTTAAAGTTAGTTTAAAGCCATTTAAAGCACGTTTAACCCAATTTAAAGAAAGTTTAACGCCATTTGCAATATGTTTAACGCCCATTAAAGTTAGTTTAACAGTGTTTAAATTTAGTATAACGCCATTTAAAGTTAGTTTAACGCCATTTAAAATAAGTTTAATTCCATTTAGAGTTAGTTAATGCCATTTGAAGATAGCATAACGCTATTTGAAGTTAGTTTAACACCACTTAAAGTTAGTTTAACGTCATTTGAAACACATTTAACGCCATTTAAAGTTAGTTTCAGGAAATTTGAAAATTGTTTAACGCCCTTTAAAGTTAGTTTAACGCCATTTCAAAATCATTTGATGCTATTTAACGTTTGTTAAACGCCATTTAAAGTTAATTAACGCCATTTAATGTTAGTTTAACGCCATTTAAAGTTATTTAACGCCATTTAAATAAAGTTTAACGCCATCTAAAGTTATTTTAACTTCATTTAAAGTTAGTTTAACGCCATTTAAAGGTAGTTGAACTCAATTTAAAGTTAGTTTAACGTCATTTGAAGTTAGTTTAAGGTCACTTGAAGCGCATTTTACGCCATTTAAAGTTTGTTTATCCACATTTAAAGCAAGTTTAACGCCATTTGAAGTTAGTTTAATGCTATTTACATTTAGTTGAATGCTATTTAAAGTTGGTTGAACGCATTTTAAAGTTAGGTGAACTCCATTTGAAATTAGTTAAGCGCCATTTGAAGTTAGTTTAATGCCATTTGAAGTTAGCTTAACGTCATTTGAAGTTAGTTTAACGCCATTTCAAGTAAGTTCAACGCCATTTAGAGTTAGTTTAACGCCATTTGAAGTTAGTTTAAGGTCACTTGAAGCGCATTTAACGCCATTTAAAGTTTGTTTAACCACATTTAAAGCAAGTTTAACGCCATTTAAAGTTAGTTAAATGACATTTAGTTAGTTTAACGCCAATTAGAGTTCAACTTACTTAAAATGGCGTGAAACTAGCGCTAAATGGCGTCAAAATCTTTTCAAATGGCGTTGAACTAACTTCAAATGACATTAAACTACCTTCATATGGCTTTAATGTAACTTCGCATGGCATTAAACAAACTTTAAATGGATTAAACTTACTTGTAATGGCTTCCACCTAACTTCATATGGCGTTAAACTAACTTCGAATGGCGTTAAACTGACTTCATATGGCGTTAAACTAACTTCAAATGGCGTTAAATTAACTTCAAATTGCGCTAAACTAACTTCAAATGGCGTTAAACTATTTTCAAATGGCATTAAACTAATTTCAAATTGCGTTAAACTAATTTAACTGGCATTAAACTGATATTAAATGGCATTAAATATGCTTCAAATGGCGTTAAACTAAATTTAAGTGGAGTTAAACCAACTTTAATTAGGTTTAAACTAACTTTAAATGGGGTTAAACCACCTGTAAATGGCGTTCAACTAACGAAAGAGCGTTCAATTACCTTCAAATGGCATAAAAATAACTTCAAATCGCGCTAAACTAACTTCATATGGCGTTAAACTAACTTCAAATGGCGTTAAACTAACTTCAAATGGAGTTCACCTAACTTTAAATGGCATTCAACTAAATGTAAAAGGCGTTAAGCTAACTTTATATGGAATTAAACTAACTTTAAAAGGCATTAAACTAACTTCAAATGACTCTCAACTACCCTCAAATGGCATTAAACTAACTTCAAATGGCGTTAAACTAACTCTAAATGGCGCTAAACTAACTTTAAATGACTTTAAATTTACACTATATGGCGTCAGACTAACTTTATATGAAATTAAAATTACTATAAATGGCGTTAAAGTAACTTCAAACGGCGTTCAACTTACTTTAAATGGCGTGAAACTAGCGTTAAATGGCGTCAAAATCTTTTCAAATGGCGTTAAACTAACTTCAAATGGCTTAATCTAACTTTAAATAGCATTCAACTAATTGTAAATAGCGTTAAACTAACTCTAAATGGCATTAAACTAACCTCAAATAGCGTTAAACTAACTTCAAACGGCGTTCAACTTACTTTAATTGGCATTAAACTAACTTTAAATGACTTTAATTTTACTAAAATGGCGTTAAACTAATTTTATATGACTTTAAATTTACTAAAAATGGCGTTAAAGTAACTTCCAAATGCGTTAAACGAACTTTGAATGGCGTGAAACTAGCTTTAAATGGCGTCAAAATCTTTTCAAATGGCAACAAATGCTTTTAAAATGGCGTTAAACTAACTTCAAATGGCTTAAACTAACTTTAAATGGTTAAACACGTTTCAAATGGCGTTAAACTAACTTTTTATGTAGTTCAACTAACTTTAAATGGCGTTAAACTAAATTTATATGGCGTTAAACTAACTTTAAATGGTTAAACAAGTTTCAAATCGCGTTGAACTAACTTTAAACGGCATTAAATGAACTTTAATTGGTGTTAAACATGCTTTAAATGGCGTTAAACTAACTTCATATGACGTTAAACTAACTTTAAATGGAGTTCAACTACCTTTAAATGGCGTTAAACTAATTTTAAATGGCGTTATACTAAATTTAAACACTGTTAAACTCACTTTAATTGGCGTTAAACATATTGCAAATGGCGTTAATTTGGTTTAACGCCATTTAAAGTTAATTTAATGCAATTTGAAGTTATTTTAAGTCCATTTAAAGTAAGATTGATCCCATTTAAAGTTAGTTTAACACCATTTAAAACATGTTTAACGAAAATTAAAGTTAGTTTACGACATTTAAAGTTAGGCTAGCGCCATTTGAAACGCATTTAACGCCATTTAAAGTTAGTTTCACGCCATCTTAAATTTGTTAAACACCCTTTAAAGTTAGTTTAAAGCCATTTGAAGCACGTTTAACGCCATTTAAAGAAGGTTTAACGCCATTTGCAATATGTTTAACGCCCATTAAAGTTAGATTAACAGTGTTTAAATTTAGTATAACGCCATTTAAAGTTAGTTTAACGCCATTTAAAATAAGTTTAATTCCATTTAGAGTTAGTTAATGCCATTTGAAGATAGCATAACGCTATTGAAGTTAGTTTAACACCACTTAAAGTTAGTTTAACGTCATTTGAAACACATTTAACGCCATTTAAAATTAGTTTCAGGAAATTTGAAAATTGTTTAACGCCCTTTAAAGTTAGTTTAACGCCATTTGAAAATCATTTGATGCTATTTAACATTTGTTAAACGCCATTTAAAGTTAATTAACGCCATTTAATGTTAGTTTAACGCCATCTAAAGTTATTTTAACTCCATTTAAAGTTAGTTTAACGCCATTTAAAGGTAGTTGAACTCAATTTAAGTTAGTTTAACGTCATTTGAAGTTAGTTTAAGGTCACTTGAAGCGCATTTAACGCCATTTAAAGTTTGTTCATCCACATTTAAAGCAAGTTTAACGCCATTTAAAGTTAGTTTAATGCTATTTACATTTAGTTGAATGAACGCATTTTAAAGTTAGGTGAACTCCATTTAAAATTAGTTAAGCGCCATTTGAAGCTAGTTTAACGCCATTTGAAGTTAGCTTAACGTCATTTGAAGTTAGTTTAACACCACTTAAAGTTAGTTTAACGTCATTTGAAACACATTTAACGCCATTTAAAGTTAGTTTCAGGAAATTTGAAAATTGTTTAACGCCCTTTAAAGTTAGTTTAATGCCATTTGAAAATCATTTGATGCTATTTAACATTTGTTAAACGCCATTTAAAGTTAATTAACGCCATTTAATGTTAGTTTAACGCCATTTAAAGTTATTTAACGCCATTTAAATAAAGTTTAACGCCATCTAAAGTTATTTTAACTTCATTTAAAGTTAGTTTAACGCCATTTAAAGGTAGTTGAACTCAATTTAAAGTTAGTTTAACGTCATTTGAAGTTAGTTTAAGGTCACTTGAAGCGCATTTAACGCCATTTAAAGTTTGTTTATCCACATTTAAAGCAAGTTTAACGCCATTTGAAGTTAGTTTAATGCTATTTACATTTAGTTGAATGCTATTTAAAGTTGGTTGAACGCATTTTAAAGTTAGGTGAACTCCATTTGAAATTAGTTAAGCGCCATTTGAAGTTAGTTTAACGCCATTTGAAGTTAGCTTAACGTCATTTGAAGTGAGTTTAACGCCATTTCAAGTAAGTTCAACGCCATTTAGAGTTAGTTTAACGCCATTTGAAGTTAGTTTAAGGTCACTTGAAGCGCATTTAACGCCATTTAAAGTTTGTTTAACCACATTTAAAGCAAGTTTAACGCCATTTAAAGTTAGTTAAATGACATTTAGTTAGTTTAACTCCATATAAAGTTAGTTTAACGCCAATTAGAGTTCAACTTACTTAAAATGGCGTGAAACTAGCGCTAAATGGCGTCAGAATCTTTTCAAATGGCGTTGAACTAACTTCAAATGTCTTAAACTAACTTTAATAGCATTCACCTAACTGTAAATAGCGTTAAACTAACTCTAAATGGCATTAAACTAACCTCAAATGGCATTAAACTAACTTCAAATGGCTTAAACTAACTTTAAATGGCATTAAACAAACATTAAATGGAGTTAAACTAACTTCAAATGACATTAAACTGATTCAAATGACATTAAACTACCTTCATATGGCTTTAATGTAACTTCGCATTGCATTAAACAAACTTTAAATGGATTAAACGTACTTGTAATGGCTTCCACCTAACTTCATATGGCGTTAAACTAACTTCGAATGGCGTTAAACTGACTTCATATGGCGTTAAACTAACTTCAAATGGCGTTAAATTAACTTCAAATTGCGCTAAACTAACTTCAAATGGCGTTAAACTATTTTCAAATGGCATTAAACTAATTTCAAATTGCGTTAAACTAATTTAACTGGCATTAAACTGATATTAAATGGCATTAAATATGCTTCAAATGGCGTTAAACTAAATTTAAGTGGAGTTAAACCAACTTTAATTAGGTTTAAACTAACTTTAAATGGGGTTAAACCACCTGTAAATGGCGTTCAACTAACGAAAGAGCGTTCAATTACCTTCAAATGGCATTAAAATAACTTCAAATCGCGCTAAACTAACTTCATATGGCGTTAAACTAACTTCAAATGGCGTTAACTAACTTCAAATGGAGTTCACCTAACTTTAAATGGCATTCAACTAAATGTAAAAGGCGTTAAGCTAACTTTATATGGAATTAAACTAACTTTAAAAGGCATTAAACTAACTTCAAATGACTCTCAACTACCCTCAAATGGCATTAAACTAACTTCAAATGGCGTTAAACTAACTCTAAATGGCGCTAAACTAACTTTAAATGACTTTAAATTTACAGTATATGGCGTCAGACTAACTTTAATTGACTTTAAATTTACTTTAAATGACGTTAAACTAACTTTATATGAATTTAAAATTACTATAAATGGCGTTAAAGTAACTTCAAACGGCGTTCAACTTACTTTAAATGGCGTGAAACTAGCGTTAAATGGCGTCAAAATCTTTTCAAATGGCTTAAACTAACTTTAAATAGCATTCAACTAACTGTAAATAGCGTTAAACTAACTCTAAATGGCATTAAACTAACCTCAAATGGCGTTAAACTAATTTCAAACGGCGTTCAACTTACTTTAATTGGCATTAAACTAACTTTAAATGACTTTAATTATACTAAAATGGCGTTAAACTAACTTTATATGACTTTAAATTTACTATAAATGGCGTTAAAGTAACTTCCAAAGGCGTTAAACAAACTTTGAATGACGTGAAACTAGCTTTAAATGGCGTCAAAATCTTTTCAAATGGCAACAAATGCTTTTCAAATGGCATTAAACTAACTTCAAATGGCTTAAACTAACTTTAAATGGTTAAACACGTTTCAAATGGCGTTAAACTAACTTTTTATGTAGTTCAACTAACTTTAAATGGCGTTAAACTAACTTTATATGGCGTTAAACTAACTTTAAATGGTTAAACACGTTTCAAATGGCGTTAAACTAACTTTAAACGGCATTAAATGAACTTTAATTGGTGTTAAACATGCTTTAAATGGCGTTAAACTAACTTCATATGACGTTAAACTAACTTTAAATGGAGTTCAACTACCTTTAAATGGCGTTAAACTAACTTTAAATGGCGTTATACTAAATTTAAACACTGTTAAACTCACTTTAATTGGCGTTAAACATATTGCAAATGGCGTTAATTTGGTTTAACGCCATTTAAAGTTAATTTAATGCAATTTGAAGTTATTTTAAGTCCATTTAAAGTAAGATTAATCCCATTTAAAGTTAGTTTAACACCATTTAAAACATGTTTAACGAAAATTAAACTTAGTTTACGACATTTAAAGTTAGGTTAGCGCCATTTGAAACGCATTTAACGCCATTTAAAGTTAGTTTCAGGAAATTTGAAAATTGTTTAACGCCCTTTAAAGTTAGTTTAACGCCATTTGAAAATCATTTGATGCTATTTAACGTTTGTTAAACGCCATTTAAAGTTAATTAACGCCATTTAATGTTAGTTTAACGCCATTTAAAGTTATTTAACGCCATTTAAATAAAGTTTAACGCCATCTAAAGTTATTTTAACTCAATTTAAAGTTTGTTTAACGCCATTTAAAGGTAGTTGAACTCAATTTAAAGTTAGTTTAACGTCATTTGAAGTTAGTTTAAGGTCACTTGAAGCGCATTTAACGCCATTAAAGTTTGTTTATCCACATTTAAAGCAAGTTTAACGCCATTTAAAGTTAGTTTAATGCTATTTACATTTAGTTGAATGCTATTTAAAGTTGGTTGAACGCATTTTAAAGTTAGGTGAACTCCATTTGAAATTAGTTAAGCGCCATTTGAAGTTAGTTTAACGCCATTTGAAGTTAGCTTAACGTCATTTGAAGTTAGTTTAACGCCATTTCAAGTAAGTTCAACGCCATTTAGAGTTAGTTTAACGCCATTTGAAGTTAGTTTAAGGTCACTTGAAGCGCATTTAATGCCATTTAAAGTTTGTTTAACCACATTTAAAGCAAGTTTAACGCCATTTAAAGTTAGTTAAATGACATTTAGTTAGTTTAACTCCATATAAAGTTAGTTTAACGCCAATTAGAGTTCAACTTACTTAAAATGGCGTGAAACTAGCGCTAAATGGCGTCAAAGTCTTTTCAAATGGCGTTAAACTAACTTCAAATGTCTTAAACTAACTTTAATAGCATTCACCTAACTGTAAATAGCGTTAAACTAACTCTAAATGGCATTAAACTAACCTCAAATGGCATTAAACTAACTTCAAATGGCTTAAACTAACTTTAAATGGCATTAAACAAACATTAAATGGAGTTAAACTAACTTCAAATAACATTAAAGTAACTACAAATGGCGTTAAACTGATTCAAATGACATTAAACTACCTTCATATGGCTTTAATGTAACTTCGCATGGCATTAAACAAACTTTAAATGGATTAAACTTACTTGTAATGGCTTCCACCTAACTTCATATGGCGTTAAACTAACTTCGAATGGCGTTAAACTGACTTCATATGGCGTTAAACTAACTTCAAATGGCGTTAAATTAACTTCAAATTGCGCTAAACTAACTTCAAATCGCGTTAAACTATTTTCAAATGGCATTAAACTAATTTCAAATTGCGTTAAACTAATTTAACTGGCGTTAAACTGATATTAAATGGCATTAAATATGCTTCAAATGGCGTTAAACTAAATTTAAGTGGAGTTAAACCAACTTTAATTAGGTTTAAACTAACTTTAAATGGGGTTAAACCACCTGTAAATGGCGTTCAACTAACGAAAGAGCGTTCAATTACCTTCAAATGGCATTAAAATAACTTCAAATAGCGCTAAACTAACTTCATATGGCGTTAAACTAACTTCAAATGGCGTTAAACTAACTTCAAATGGAGTTCACCTAACTTTAAATGGCATTCAACTAAATGTAAAAGGCGTTAATCTAACTTTATATGGAATTAAACTAACTTTAAATGGCATTAAACTAACTTCAAATGACTCTCAACTACCCTCAAATGGCATTAAACTAACTTCAAATGGCATTAAACTAACTCTAAATGGCGCTAAACTAACTTTAAATGACTTTAAATTTACACTATATGGCGTCAGACTAACTTTAATTGACTTTAAATTTACTTTAAATGACGTTAAACTAACTTTATATGACTTTAAATTTACTAAAAATGGCGTTAAAGTAACTTCCAAAGGCGTTAAACAAACTTTGAATGGCGTGAAACTAGCTGTAAATGGCGTCAAAATCTTTTCAAATGGCAACAAATGCTTTTCAAATGGCGTTAAACTAACTTCATATGGCTTAAACTAACTTTAAATGGTTAAACACGTTTCAAATGGCGTTAAACTAACTTTTTATGTAGTTCAACTAACTTTAAATGGCGTTAAACTAACTTTATATGGCGTTAAACTAACTTTAAATGGTTAAACACGTTTCAAATGGCGTTAAACTAACTTTAAACGGCATTAAATGAACTTTAATTGGTGTTAAACATGCTTTAAATGGCGTTAAACTAACTTCATATGACGTTAAACTAACTTTAAATGGAGTTCAACTACCTTTAAATGGCGTTAAACTAACTTTAAATGGCGTTATACTAAATTTAAACACTGTTAAACTCACTTTAATTGGCGTTAAACATATTGCAAATGGCGTTAATTTGGTTTAACGCCATTTAAAGTTAATTTAATGCAATTTGAAGTTATTTTAAGTCCATTTAAAGTAAGATTAATCCCATTTAAAGTTAGTTTAACACCATTTAAAACATGTTTAACGAAAATTAAACTTAGTTTACGACATTTAAAGTTAGGTTAGCGCCATTTGAAACGCATTTAACGCCATTTAAAGTTAGTTTCAGGAAATTTGAAAATTGTTTAACGCCCTTTAAAGTTAGTTTAACGCCATTTGAAAATCATTTGATGCTATTTAACGTTTGTTAAACGCCATATAAAGTTAATTAACGCCATTTAATGTTAGTTTAACGCCATTTAAAGTTATTTAACGCCATTTAAATAAAGTTTAACGCCATCTAAAGTTATTTTAACTCCATTTAAAGTTAGTTTAACGCCATTTAAAGGTAGTTGACTCAATTTAAAGTTAGTTTAACGTCATTTGAAGTTAGTTTAAGGTCACTTGAAGCGCATTTAACGCCATTTAAAGCTTGTTTATCCACATTTAAAGCAAGTTTAACGCCAAGTAAAGTTAGTTTAATGCTATTTGCATTTAGTTGAATGCTATTTAAAGTTGGTTGAACGCATTTTAAAGTTAGGTGAACTCCATTTGAAATTAGTTAAGCGCCATTTGAAGTTAGTTTAACGCCATTTGAAGTTAGCTTAACGTCATTTGAAGTTAGTTTAACGCCATTTCAAGTAAGTTCAACGCCATTTAGAGTTAGTTTAACGCCATTTGAAGTTAGTTTAAGGTCACTTGAAGCGCATTTAACGCCATTTAAAGTTTGTTTAACCACATTTAAAGCAAGTTTAACGCCATTTAAAGTTAGTTAAATGACATTTAGTTAGTTTAACTCCATATAAAGTTAGTTTAACGCCAATTAGAGTTCAACTTACTTAAAATGGCGTGAAACTAGCGCTAGATGGCGTCAAAATCTTTTCAAATGGCGTTAAACTAACTTCAAATGTCTTAAACTAACTTTAATAGCATTCACCTAACTGTAAATAGCGTTAAACTAACTCTAAATGGCATTAAACTAACCTCAAATGGCATTAAACTAACTTCAAATGGCTTAAACTAACTTTAAATGGCATTAAACAAACATTAAATGGAGTTAAACTAACTTCAAATGACATTAAAGTAACTACAAATGGCGTTAAACTGATTCAAATGACATTAAACTACCTTCATATGGCTTTAATGTAACTTCGCATGGCATTAAACAAACTTTAAATGGATTAAACTTACTTGTAATGGCTTCCACCTAACTTCATATGGCGTTAAACTAACTTCAAATGGCGTTAAATTAACTTCAAATTGCGCTAAACTAACTTCAAATGGCGTTAAACTATTTTCAAATGGCATTAAACTAATTTCAAATTGCGTTAAACTAATTTAACTGGCGTTAAACTGATATTAAATGGCATTAAATATGCTTCAAATGGCGTTAAACTAAATTTAAGTGGAGTTAAACCAACTTTAATTAGGTTTAAACTAACTTTAAATGGGGTTAAACCACCTGTAAATGGCGTTCAACTAACGAAAGAGCGTTCAATTACCTTCAAATGGCATTAAAATAACTTCAAATCGCGCTAAACTAACTTCATATGGCGTTAAACTAACTTCAAATGGCGTTAAACTAACTTCAAATGGAGTTCACCTAACTTTAAATGGCATTCAACTAAATGTAAAAGGCGTTAAGCTAACTTTATATGGAATTAAACTAACTTTAAAAGGCATTAAACTAACTTCAAATGACTCTCAACTACCCTCAAATGGCATTAAACTAACTTCAAATGGCGTTAAACTAACTCTAAATGGCGCTAAACTAACTTTAAATGACTTTAAATTTACACTATATGGCGTCAGACTAACTTTAATTGACTTTAAATTTACTTTAAATGACGTTAAAATAACTTTATATGAATTTAAAATTACTATAAATGGCGTTAAAGTAACTTCAAACGGCGTTCAACTTACTTTAAATGGCGTGAAACTAGCGTTAAATGGCGTCAAAATCTTTTCAGATGGCTTAAACTAACTTTAAATAGCATTCAACTAACTGTATATAGCATTAAACTAACCTCAAATGGCGTTAAACTAACTTCAAACGGCGTTCAACTTACTTTAATTGGCATTAAACTAACTTTAAATGACTTTAATTTTACTAAAATGGCGTTAAACTAACTTTACATGACTTTAAATTTACTAAAAATGGCGTTAAAGTAACTTCCAATGGCGTTAAACAAACTTTGAATGGCGTGAAACTAGCTTTAAATGGCGTCAAAATCTTTTCAAATGGCAACAAATGCTTTTCAAATGGCGTTAAACTAACTTCAAATGGCTTAAACTAACTTTAAATGGTTAAACACGTTTCAAATGGCATTAAACTAACTTTTTATGTAGTTCAACTAACTTTAAATGGCGTTAAACTAACTTTATATGGCGTTAAACCAACTTTAAATGGTTAAACACGTTTCAAATGGCGTTAAACTAACTTTAAACGGCATTAAATGAACTTTAATTGGTGTTAAACATGCTTTAAATGGCGTTAAACTAACTTTAAATGGCGTTATACTAAATTTAAACACTGTTAAACTCACTTAAATTGGCGTTAAACATATTGCAAATGGCGTTAATTTGGTTTAACGCCATTTAAAGTTAATTTAATGCAATTTGAAGTTATTTTAAGTCCATTTAAAGTAAGATTAATCCCATTTAAAGTTAGTTTAACACCATTTAAAACATGTTTAACGAAAATTAAAGTTAGTTTACGACATTTAAAGTTAGGTTAGCGCCATTTGAAACGCATTTAACGCCATTTAAAGTTAGTTTCACGCCATTTTAAATTTGTTAAACACCCTTTAAAGTTAGTTTAAAGCCATTTAAAGCACGTTTAACCCAATTTAAAGAAAGTTTAACGCCATTTGCAATATGTTTAACGCCCATTAAAGTTAGTTTAACAGTGTTTAAATTTAGTATAACGCCATTTAAAGTTAGTTTAACGCCATTTAAAATAAGTTTAATTCCATTTAGAGTTAGTTAATGCCATTTGAAGATAGCATAACGCTATTTGAAGTTAGTTTAACACCACTTAAAGTTAGTTTAACGTCATTTGAAACACATTTAACGCCATTTAAAGTTAGTTTCAGGAAATTTGAAAATTGTTTAACGCCCTTTAAAGTTAGTTTAACGCCATTTCAAAATCATTTGATGCTATTTAACGTTTGTTAAACGCCATTTAAAGTTAATTAACGCCATTTAATGTTAGTTTAACGCCATTTAAAGTTATTTAACGCCATTTAAATAAAGTTTAACGCCATCTAAAGTTATTTTAACTTCATTTAAAGTTAGTTTAACGCCATTTAAAGGTAGTTGAACTCAATTTAAAGTTAGTTTAACGTCATTTGAAGTTAGTTTAAGGTCACTTGAAGCGCATTTTACGCCATTTAAAGTTTGTTTATCCACATTTAAAGCAAGTTTAACGCCATTTGAAGTTAGTTTAATGCTATTTACATTTAGTTGAATGCTATTTAAAGTTGGTTGAACGCATTTTAAAGTTAGGTGAACTCCATTTGAAATTAGTTAAGCGCCATTTGAAGTTAGTTTAATGCCATTTGAAGTTAGCTTAACGTCATTTGAAGTTAGTTTAACGCCATTTCAAGTAAGTTCAACGCCATTTAGAGTTAGTTTAACGCCATTTGAAGTTAGTTTAAGGTCACTTGAAGCGCATTTAACGCCATTTAAAGTTTGTTTAACCACATTTAAAGCAAGTTTAACGCCATTTAAAGTTAGTTAAATGACATTTAGTTAGTTTAACGCCAATTAGAGTTCAACTTACTTAAAATGGCGTGAAACTAGCGCTAAATGGCGTCAAAATCTTTTCAAATGGCGTTGAACTAACTTCAAATGACATTAAACTACCTTCATATGGCTTTAATGTAACTTCGCATGGCATTAAACAAACTTTAAATGGATTAAACTTACTTGTAATGGCTTCCACCTAACTTCATATGGCGTTAAACTAACTTCGAATGGCGTTAAACTGACTTCATATGGCGTTAAACTAACTTCAAATGGCGTTAAATTAACTTCAAATTGCGCTAAACTAACTTCAAATGGCGTTAAACTATTTTCAAATGGCATTAAACTAATTTCAAATTGCGTTAAACTAATTTAACTGGCATTAAACTGATATTAAATGGCATTAAATATGCTTCAAATGGCGTTAAACTAAATTTAAGTGGAGTTAAACCAACTTTAATTAGGTTTAAACTAACTTTAAATGGGGTTAAACCACCTGTAAATGGCGTTCAACTAACGAAAGAGCGTTCAATTACCTTCAAATGGCATAAAAATAACTTCAAATCGCGCTAAACTAACTTCATATGGCGTTAAACTAACTTCAAATGGCGTTAAACTAACTTCAAATGGAGTTCACCTAACTTTAAATGGCATTCAACTAAATGTAAAAGGCGTTAAGCTAACTTTATATGGAATTAAACTAACTTTAAAAGGCATTAAACTAACTTCAAATGACTCTCAACTACCCTCAAATGGCATTAAACTAACTTCAAATGGCGTTAAACTAACTCTAAATGGCGCTAAACTAACTTTAAATGACTTTAAATTTACACTATATGGCGTCAGACTAACTTTATATGAAATTAAAATTACTATAAATGGCGTTAAAGTAACTTCAAACGGCGTTCAACTTACTTTAAATGGCGTGAAACTAGCGTTAAATGGCGTCAAAATCTTTTCAAATGGCGTTAAACTAACTTCAAATGGCTTAATCTAACTTTAAATAGCATTCAACTAATTGTAAATAGCGTTAAACTAACTCTAAATGGCATTAAACTAACCTCAAATAGCGTTAAACTAACTTCAAACGGCGTTCAACTTACTTTAATTGGCATTAAACTAACTTTAAATGACTTTAATTTTACTAAAATGGCGTTAAACTAATTTTATATGACTTTAAATTTACTAAAAATGGCGTTAAAGTAACTTCCAAATGCGTTAAACGAACTTTGAATGGCGTGAAACTAGCTTTAAATGGCGTCAAAATCTTTTCAAATGGCAACAAATGCTTTTAAAATGGCGTTAAACTAACTTCAAATGGCTTAAACTAACTTTAAATGGTTAAACACGTTTCAAATGGCGTTAAACTAACTTTTTATGTAGTTCAACTAACTTTAAATGGCGTTAAACTAAATTTATATGGCGTTAAACTAACTTTAAATGGTTAAACAAGTTTCAAATCGCGTTGAACTAACTTTAAACGGCATTAAATGAACTTTAATTGGTGTTAAACATGCTTTAAATGGCGTTAAACTAACTTCATATGACGTTAAACTAACTTTAAATGGAGTTCAACTACCTTTAAATGGCGTTAAACTAATTTTAAATGGCGTTATACTAAATTTAAACACTGTTAAACTCACTTTAATTGGCGTTAAACATATTGCAAATGGCGTTAATTTGGTTTAACGCCATTTAAAGTTAATTTAATGCAATTTGAAGTTATTTTAAGTCCATTTAAAGTAAGATTGATCCCATTTAAAGTTAGTTTAACACCATTTAAAACATGTTTAACGAAAATTAAAGTTAGTTTACGACATTTAAAGTTAGGCTAGCGCCATTTGAAACGCATTTAACGCCATTTAAAGTTAGTTTCACGCCATCTTAAATTTGTTAAACACCCTTTAAAGTTAGTTTAAAGCCATTTGAAGCACGTTTAACGCCATTTAAAGAAGGTTTAACGCCATTTGCAATATGTTTAACGCCCATTAAAGTTAGATTAACAGTGTTTAAATTTAGTATAACGCCATTTAAAGTTAGTTTAACGCCATTTAAAATAAGTTTAATTCCATTTAGAGTTAGTTAATGCCATTTGAAGATAGCATAACGCTATTGAAGTTAGTTTAACACCACTTAAAGTTAGTTTAACGTCATTTGAAACACATTTAACGCCATTTAAAATTAGTTTCAGGAAATTTGAAAATTGTTTAACGCCCTTTAAAGTTAGTTTAACGCCATTTGAAAATCATTTGATGCTATTTAACATTTGTTAAACGCCATTTAAAGTTAATTAACGCCATTTAATGTTAGTTTAACGCCATCTAAAGTTATTTTAACTCCATTTAAAGTTAGTTTAACGCCATTTAAAGGTAGTTGAACTCAATTTAAGTTAGTTTAACGTCATTTGAAGTTAGTTTAAGGTCACTTGAAGCGCATTTAACGCCATTTAAAGTTTGTTCATCCACATTTAAAGCAAGTTTAACGCCATTTAAAGTTAGTTTAATGCTATTTACATTTAGTTGAATGAACGCATTTTAAAGTTAGGTGAACTCCATTTAAAATTAGTTAAGCGCCATTTGAAGCTAGTTTAACGCCATTTGAAGTTAGCTTAACGTCATTTGAAGTTAGTTTAACACCACTTAAAGTTAGTTTAACGTCATTTGAAACACATTTAACGCCATTTAAAGTTAGTTTCAGGAAATTTGAAAATTGTTTAACGCCCTTTAAAGTTAGTTTAATGCCATTTGAAAATCATTTGATGCTATTTAACATTTGTTAAACGCCATTTAAAGTTAATTAACGCCATTTAATGTTAGTTTAACGCCATTTAAAGTTATTTAACGCCATTTAAATAAAGTTTAACGCCATCTAAAGTTATTTTAACTTCATTTAAAGTTAGTTTAACGCCATTTAAAGGTAGTTGAACTCAATTTAAAGTTAGTTTAACGTCATTTGAAGTTAGTTTAAGGTCACTTGAAGCGCATTTAACGCCATTTAAAGTTTGTTTATCCACATTTAAAGCAAGTTTAACGCCATTTGAAGTTAGTTTAATGCTATTTACATTTAGTTGAATGCTATTTAAAGTTGGTTGAACGCATTTTAAAGTTAGGTGAACTCCATTTGAAATTAGTTAAGCGCCATTTGAAGTTAGTTTAACGCCATTTGAAGTTAGCTTAACGTCATTTGAAGTTAGTTTAACGCCATTTCAAGTAAGTTCAACGCCATTTAGAGTTAGTTTAACGCCATTTGAAGTTAGTTTAAGGTCACTTGAAGCGCATTTAACGCCATTTAAAGTTTGTTTAACCACATTTAAAGCAAGTTTAACGCCATTTAAAGTTAGTTAAATGACATTTAGTTAGTTTAACTCCATATAAAGTTAGTTTAACGCCAATTAGAGTTCAACTTACTTAAAATGGCGTGAAACTAGCGCTAAATGGCGTCAGAATCTTTTCAAATGGCGTTGAACTAACTTCAAATGTCTTAAACTAACTTTAATAGCATTCACCTAACTGTAAATAGCGTTAAACTAACTCTAAATGGCATTAAACTAACCTCAAATGGCATTAAACTAACTTCAAATGGCTTAAACTAACTTTAAATGGCATTAAACAAACATTAAATGGAGTTAAACTAACTTCAAATGACATTAAACTGATTCAAATGACATTAAACTACCTTCATATGGCTTTAATGTAACTTCGCATGGCATTAAACAAACTTTAAATGGATTAAACGTACTTGTAATGGCTTCCACCTAACTTCATATGGCGTTAAACTAACTTCGAATGGCGTTAAACTGACTTCATATGGCGTTAAACTAACTTCAAATGGCGTTAAATTAACTTCAAATTGCGCTAAACTAACTTCAAATGGCGTTAAACTATTTTCAAATGGCATTAAACTAATTTCAAATTGGGTTAAACTAATTTAACTGGCATTAAACTGATATTAAATGGCATTAAATATGCTTCAAATGGCGTTAAACTAAATTTAAGTGGAGTTAAACCAACTTTAATTAGGTTTAAACTAACTTTAAATGGGGTTAAACCACCTGTAAATGGCGTTCAACTAACGAAAGAGCGTTCAATTACCTTCAAATGGCATTAAAATAACTTCAAATCGCGCTAAACTAACTTCATATGGCGTTAAACTAACTTCAAATGGCGTTAAACTAACTTCAAATAGAGTTCACCTAACTTTAAATGGCATTCAACTAAATGTAAAAGGCTTTAAGCTAACTTTATATGGAATTAAACTAACTTTAAAAGGCATTAAACTAACTTCAAATGACTCTCAACTACCCTCAAATGGCATTAAACTAACTTCAAATGGCGTTAAACTAACTCTAAATGGCGCTAAACTAACTTTAAATGACTTTAAATTTACACTATATGGCGTCAGACTAACTTTATATGAAATTAAAATTACTATAAATGGCGTTAAAGTAACTTCAAACGGCGTTCAACTTACTTTAAATGGCGTGAAACTAGCGTTAAATGGCGTCAAAATCTTTTCAAATGGCGTTAAACTAACTTCAAATGGCTTAATCTAACTTTAAATAGCATTCAACTAACTGTAAATAGCGTTAAACTAACTCTAAATGGCATTAAACTAACCTCAAATGGCGTTAAACTAACTTCAAACGGCGTTCAACTTACTTTAATTGGCATTAAACTAACTTTAAATGACTTTAATTTTACTAAAATGGCGTTAAACTAATTTTATATGACTTTAAATTTACTAAAAATGGCGTTAAAGTAACTTCCAAATGCGTTAAACGAACTTTGAATGGCGTGAAACTAGCTTTAAATGGCGTCAAAATCTTTTCAAATGGCAACAAATGCTTTTAAAATGGCGTTAAACTAACTTCAAATGGCCTAAACTAACTTTAAATGGTTAAACACGTTTCAAATGGCGTTAAACTAACTTTTTATGTCGTTCAACTAACTTTAAATGGCGTTAAACTAACTTTATATGGCGTTAAACTAACTTTAAATGGTTAAACAAGTTTCAAATCGCGTTGAACTAACTTTAAACGGCATTAAATGAACTTTAATTGGTGTTAAACATGCTTTAAATGGCGTTAAACTAACTTCATATGACGTTAAACTAACTTTAAATGGAGTTCAACTACCTTTAAATGGCGTTAAACTAATTTTAAATGGCGTTATACTAAATTTAAACACTGTTAAACTCACTTTAATTGGCGTTAAACATATTGCAAATGGCGTTAATTTGGTTTAACGCCATTTAAAGTTAATTTAATGCAATTTGAAGTTATTTTAAGTCCATTTAAAGTAAGATTGATCCCATTTAAAGTTAGTTTAACACCATTTAAAACATGTTTAACGAAAATTAAAGTTAGTTTACGACATTTAAAGTTAGGCTAGCGCCATTTGAAACGCATTTAACGCCATTTAAAGTTAGTTTCACGCCATCTTAAATTTGTTAAACACCCTTTAAAGTTAGTTTAAAGCCATTTGAAGCACGTTTAACGCCATTTAAAGAAGGTTTAACGCCATTTGCAATATGTTTAACGCCCATTAAAGTTAGATTAACAGTGTTTAAATTTAGTATAACGCCATTTAAAGTTAGTTTAACGCCATTTAAAATAAGTTTAATTCCATTTAGAGTTAGTTAATGCCATTTGAAGATAGCATAACGCTATTGAAGTTAGTTTAACACCACTTAAAGTTAGTTTAACGTCATTTGAAACACATTTAACGCCATTTAAAGTTAGTTTCAGGAAATTTGAAAATTGTTTAACGCCCTTTAAAGTTAGTTTAACGCCATTTGAAAATCATTTGATGCTATTTAACATTTGTTAAACGCCATTTAAAGTTAATTAACGCCATTTAATGTTAGTTTAACGCCATCTAAAGTTATTTTAACTCCATTTAAAGTTAGTTTAACGCCATTTAAAGGTAGTTGAACTCAATTTAAGTTAGTTTAACGTCATTTGAAGTTAGTTTAAGGTCACTTGAAGCGCATTTAACGCCATTTAAAGTTTGTTCATCCACATTTAAAGCAAGTTTAACGCCATTTAAAGTTAGTTTAATGCTATTTACATTTAGTTGAATGAACGCATTTTAAAGTTAGGTGAACTCCATTTAAAATTAGTTAAGCGCCATTTGAAGCTAGTTTAACGCCATTTGAAGTTAGTTTAAGGTCACTTGAAGCGCATTTAACGCCATTTAAAGTTTGTTTAACCACATTTAAAGCAAGTTTAACGCCATTTAAAGTTAGTTAAATGACATTTAGTTAGTTTAACTCCATATAAAGTTAGTTTAACGCCAATTTCAACTTACTTAAAATGGCGTGAAACTAGCGCTAAATGGCGTCAAAATCTTTTCAAATGGCGTTAAACTAACTTCAAATGTCTTAAACTAACTTTAATAGCATTCACCTAACTGTAAATAGCGTTAAACTAACTCTAAATTGCATTAAACTAACCTCATATGGCATTAAACTAACTTCAAATGGCTTAAACTAACTTTAAATGGCATTAAACAAACATTAAATGGAGTTAAACTAACTTCAAATGACATTAAAGTAACTACAAATGGCGTTAAACCGATTCAAATGACATTAAACTACCTTCATATGGCTTTAATGTAACTTCGCATGGCATTAAACAAACTTTAAATGGATTTAAACTTACTTGTAATGGCTTCCACCTAACCATATGGCGTTAAACTAACTTCGAATGGCGTTAAACTGACTTCATATGGCGTTAAACTAACTACAAATGGCGTTAAACTAACTTCAAATTGCGCTAAACTAACTTCAAATGGCGTTAAACTATTTTCAAATGGCATTAAACTAATTTCAAATTGCGTTAAACTAATTTAACTGGCGTTAAACTGATATTAAATGGCATTAAATATGCTTCAAATGGCGTTAAACTAAATTTAAGTGGAGTTAAACCAACTTTAATTAGGTTTAAACTAACTTTAAATGGGGTTAAACTACCTGTAAATGGCGTTCAACTAACGGAAGAGCGTTCAATTACCTTCAAATGGCATTAAAATAACTTCAAATCGCGCTAAACTAACTTTATATGGAATTAAACTAACTTTAAAAGGCATTAAACTAACTTCAAATGACTCTCAACTACCCTCAAATGGCATTAAACTAACTTCAAATGGCGTTAAACTAACTCTAAATGGCGCTAAACTAACATTAAATGACTTTAAATTTACACTATATGGCGTCAGACTAACATTAATTGAATTTAAATTTACTTTAAATGATGTTGAAGTAACTTTATATGAATTTAAAATTACTATAAATGGCGTTAAAGAACTTCAAACGGCGTTCAACTTACTTTAAATGGCGTGAAACTAGCTTTAAATGGCGTCACAATCTTTTCAAATGGCGTTAAACTAACTTCAAATGGCTTAAACTAACCTCAAATTGCGTTAAACTAACTTCAAACGGCGTTCAACTTACTTTAATTGGCATTGAACTAACTTTAAATGACTGTAATTTTACTAAAATGGCGTTAAACTAACTTTATATGACTTTAAATTTACTAAAAATGGCGTTAAAGTAACTTCCAAAGGCGTTAAACAAACTTTGAATGACGTGAAACTAGCTTTAAATGGCGTCAAAATCTTTTCAAATGGCAACAAATGCTTTTCAAATGGCATTAAACTAACTTCAAATGGCTTAAACTAACTTGAAATGGCGTTAAACTAACTTCAGTTGGCATTAAGCTAACTTCAAATGGGGTTAAAACTATGTTTAAATGGGGTTAAGCTAACTTTAAATGGCGTTCAACTAACTTCATATGGCATTAAACTAACCTCAAATGGAGTTCACCTAACATGAAATGGCGTTCTAATAACTTTAAAGTGCGTTAAATGCGTTTCCAATGACGCTAAATTTACTTTAAACATCGTTAAATGAACTACAATTGGTGTTAAACATGTTATAAATGCCTGTAGGGATCTGGGTAGATTTTTAACTATATTCTAAATCCCCAACTCGTACTAACTTACTTTAAATGAAGTTAAAATTACTTCAAACTGCATTAAAATAACTTTAAATGGCGTTAAACTAACTTTAAATGGAGTTAAACTAATTTTTAATGGGGTTAAACTAACTCTAAATGAGGTTAAACTAATTCTAAATGGCATTAAACTAACTTTAAAGTGCGTTAAATGCGTTTCAAATGACGTTAAACTATCTTTAGAAGGCGTTATAAGAAATTCAATTGGTGTTAAACATGATTTAAATGCCGTTAGACTACCTTTAAATGGCGTTATCTTTAAATGGCGTTAAACTAACTATAAATGGATTTATACTAACTTTTAAAGGGTTTAATGAAACTTCAAACAGCGATAAACTAACATTATACGAACTTTAAATTGTGTTAAAATGTCTTCAAATGGAGCTAAACTTACTCTATATGGCGTTAGTCTAACTTTAAATGGCTTTAAATGTGCTTCAATAGGTATTAAACTAACATTGAAGCGCGTTAATCAAATCTCAAATGACGTGAAACTAACTTTAAATGGCGTTAAATGAGTTTCAAGTATCCTTCAACTAACTTTAAACGGCGTTAAATTATCTTTAATTGGCGTTAAACATGTTTTAAATGGAATTAAACAAAATTTAAATGACGTTAAATGCACTTCATATGGCGTTAAACTAACTTCCAATGGATTAAATCTAATTTCAAATGGCTTTAAACTAACTTGAAATGGTGTTAAAGTAACTGTAAATTTCGTTAAACTAACTCTAAATTGCATTAAACTTTGGCGTTAAACTAACTTTAAATGGCATTAAACTTGTGTTAAATGGTTTTAAACTAACATTAAATGGCCTTGAACTACCTTTAAAAGTGTTAAACAAACTTCAATTGGCTTTACTCTTACTTTAAAGGGTGTTAAAATAGCTTCAAATTGCCTTAAACTAACTTTAAATGGCGTTAAACTAACTTTAAATGAAGATAAAAAAACTTCAAAAGGCGTTAAACTAACTTCAAATGGCGTTAAACGTACTTTAAATGGCGTTTAACAAACTTTAAATGGTTTGAAACTAATGTGAAATACCGTCAAATGCTTTTCATATGGCGTTAAACTAACTTCAAATGGCGTTAATCTAATTTCAAATGGCATTGAAGTAACTTCAAATTGAGTTGAACTAACTCTAAATGGCGTTAAACTAACTTTAAATGTAGTTCAACTAACTTTAAATGGCGTTAAACTAACTTTATATGGCGTTAAACTAACTTTAAATGGTTAAACACGTTTCAAATGACGTTAAACTAACTTTAAACGGCATTGAATGAACTTTAATTGGTGTTAAACATGCTTTAAATGGCGTTAGACTAACTTCAAATGACGTTAAACTAACTTTAAATTGAGTTAAAATATCTTCATATTGTATTAAATTAACTTTAAATGGCGTTAAGCCAACTTGACACGGCATTAAACAAACTTTATTCGGCGTTCAACTAGCATTAAATCGCGTTAAACTAACTTTAAATGACCTTAAATTAACTCTAAATGGTGTTAAACTAACTTCAAATAGCGTTAAACTAACATTAAATGGCGTTAAATAAACTTTAAGTGGCGTTTAACAAACGTTAAATAGCATCAAATGATTTTCAAATGGCGTTAAACTAACTTTAAACGGCGTTAAATGTGTTTCAAATGACGTTAAACTAACTTGAAATGGGGTTAAACTAACTTCAAATAGCGTTATGCTAACTTCAAATTGCATTAACTAACTTTAAATGGAATTAAACATATTTTAAATGGCGTTAAACTTACTTTAAATGGCGTTATACTAAAATTAAACACTGTTAAACTCACTTTAATTGGCGCTAAACATTTTGCAAATGGCGTTAATTTTGTTTAACGCCATTTAAAGTAATTTAATGCAATTTGAAGTTATTTTAAGTCCATTTAAAGTAAGATTAATCCCATTTAAAGTTAGTTTAACACCATTTAAAACATGTTTAACGAAAATTAAAATTAGTTTACGACATTTAAAGTTAGGTTAGCGTCATTTGAAACGCATTTAACGCCATTTAAAGTTAGTTTCACGCCATTTTAAATTTGTTAAACACCCTTTAAAATTAGTTTAAAGCCATTTTAAGCACGTTTAACGCCATTTAAAGGTAATTTAACGCCATTCAAAGTTAGTTTAACGCTATTTACAATTAGTTGAAAGCCATTTGATGTTAGTTTAACGCAATTTGAACTTAGTTTAATGCCATTTGAAGTTAGTTTAATGTCATTTGAAGTTACGTGAACTCCATTTGAAGTTAATTTAATGCCATTTAATGTTCGTTTAACGCCATATGAAGTTCGTTGAATGCCATTTAAAGTTCGTTTAATGCCATTTAAGGTTAGTTTAGCACGATCTACAGTTAGTTGAATGCAATTTAAAGTTAGTTGAACGCCACTTAAAGTTAGGTGAACTCCATATGAAGTTAGTTTAATGCCATTTAAAGTTAGTTGAATGCTATTAAAAGTTAGTTTAACCCCACTTAAATTTAGTTTAACGCCATTGAAAGCATGTTTACGCCAATAAATGTTAGTTTAACACCATTTATAGTTAGTTTAATGCCATTTGAAGTTAGTTTAACCCCATTTGAAGTTAGTTTAACGCCATTTGAAATTAGATTAACGCCATATGATGTTAGTTTAACGACATATGAAAAGCATTTGACGCAATTTAACGTTAGTTTCACGCCATTTAAAGTTTGTTAAATGACCTCTAAAGTTAGTTTAATATCATTTGAAGCATGTTTAACGCCATTAAAGTTAGTTTATTGCGATTTACAGTTAGTTTAATGCCATTTAAAGTTAATTTAAAATCATTTAAAGTTAGTTTAACGCCATTTAAAGGTAGTTGAACTCCATTTAAAGTTAGTTTAATGCCATTTCAAGTTGGTTTAAAGCCATTTGAAGTTAGTTTAATGCCATTTGAAACTAAGTTTAACGCCATTTGAAGTTAGTTTAACGCCATTTGAAAAGCAATTGAAGTCAATCAAAGTTAGTTTCACGCTATTTGAAGTTAGTGTAACACCATATATAGGTAATTTAAAGTCATTTAAAGTTAGTTTAACGCCATTCAAAGGTAGTTGACCGCCATTTAAAGTTGGTTTGATGCCGTTTTAAGTTGGTTTAACGCCATTTAAAGTTAATTTAATGCAATATGAAGATATTTTAACCCCATTTAAAGTTAGTTTAACGCCATTTGAAGTTTGTTTAACACAATTTAAAGCATGTTTAAAGAAAATTAAAGTTAATTTAACGCTGTTTAAGGTTGATTTAACGCCATTTAAAGTTAGTTCAACGATATATAAAGTTAGTTGAATGCCATTTGAAGTTCGTTTAATACCATTTGAAAAGCATTTGACGCCATTTAAAGTTAGGTTCACGCCATTTGAAGTTAGTTTAACGCCATTTAAAGTTAGTTTAATGCCATTTAAAGTTAGTTTAACGCCAATTAATGTTAGTTTAACACCATTTATAGTTAGTTTAATGCCATTTGAAGTTCGTTTAACACCATTTATAGTTAGTTTAATGCCATTTGAAATTCGGTTTAACGCCATTTGAAGTTAGTTTAACGCCATATGAAGTTTGTTTATCACCATTTAAAACATGTTTAATAAAATTAAAGTTAATATAACGCTTTCTAGAGTTGTTTAACGCCATTTGAAACGCATTTCATGCCATTTGAAATTTGCAACGGAATTTTAAGCTAGTTTAATGCCATTTGAAGCAAGTTTAACGACATTTGTTAGTTTAACGCCATTTAAAGTAAGTTTAATGCTATTTACATTTAGTTGAATGCTATTTAAAGTTTGTTGAATGCCTTTTAAAGTTAGGTGAACTCCATTTGAAATTAGTTGAGCGCCATTTGAAGTTAGTTTAAGCCATTTGAAGTTAGTTTAACGCCATTTGAAGTAAGTTCAACGTCATTTAGAGTTAGTTTAACGCCATTTGAAGTTAGTTTAATGACATTTAGTTAAGTTACTTCATATAAAGTTAGTTTAACGCCAATTGGAGTTCAACTTACATTAAATGGCGTGAAACTAGCGTTAAATGGCGTCAAAATCTTTTCAAATGGCGTTAAACTAACTTCAAATGGCTTAAACTAACTTTAAATAGCACTTACTTTAAATGGCGTGAAACTAGCGTTAAATGGCCTTAATATCTTTTCAAATAGCGTTAAACTAACTCTAAATGGCATTAAACTAACCTCAAATGGCGTTAAACTAACTTCAAAAAGCTTAAACTAGCTTTAAATGGCATTAAACAAACTTTAAATGGAGTTAAACTAACTCTAAATGGCGTTGAACTTACTTCAAATGGCATGAAACCGATTCAAATGACATTAAACTACCTTCATATGGCTTTAATGTAACTTCGCATGGCGTTAAACAAACTTTAAATGGATTTAAACTTACTTGTAATGGCTTTCACCTAACTTCATATGGCGTTAAACTAACTTCGAATGGCGTTAAACTGACTTCATATGGCGTTAAACTAACTTCAAATGGCGGTTAACTAATTTCAAATGGCGTTAATCTAATTTTAAATTGGCGTTAAACTAACTTCATATGGCATTAAACGAACTCTAAATGGCATTAAACTAACTTCAAATAGGGTTAAATTAACTGTAAATGGCGTTAAACTAACTCTAAATTGCAATAACTAACTTTATATTGAGTTAAACTAACTTTAAAGTAAATTAAACAAATTTCATATAGCGTGAAACTAACGTTAAATGTCATTAAATGACTTTCCGGCAAATTTGTATCATAAATATTGGGAAATATCTACTTTCCGGCAAAGTTGGTTATCTACTTTCCGGGAAAGTTGGTTATCTACTTTCCGGGAAAGTTGGTTATCTACTTTCCCGAAAAGTAGATAGATTTTCTACTTTTCGGGAAAGTAGATTTTCGAATTTTCGGAAAAAAAAATTATAAAAAAAAATTATAAAAAAAATTATAAAAAAAAAGAAATTAAAAAAAAAATAAATAATTTAAAAAAACAATTATAAAAAAGAATTATAAAAAAAAAAAAATTATAAAAAAAAAAAATATATAAAAAAAAAAAAAAATTATAAACCAAAAAAAATTATATAAAAAAATAAAAAAAAAATTATAAAAAAAAAAAATTATATTAAAAAAAAAAAATTTAAATATAAATTTTTTTTATAAAAAACAAAAATTATATAAAAAAAAATTATATAAAAAAAAATAGAAAAAAAAAATATATAAAAAAAAATATAAAAAAAAAAAAAAAAAAAAATAAAAAAAAAAAAATTATATAAAAAAATAATATAAAAAAGAAAAAAAAATTATATAAAAAAAAATTATAAAAAAAAAAAAAAAAAAAAAAGAAAAAAAATTATATAAAAAAAAAAATATAAAAAAATACAAAAAAAAAATAAAAAAAAAAAAAAAATTATATTAAAAAAAAAATATATGAAAAAAAAAAATTATATAAAAAAAAATTATATAAAAAAATAAATATAAAAAAAAATAAAAAAAAAAAAAAATATAAAA